>CAUYPK010042383.1:0-68144 GCA_963574355.1 Loris lydekkerianus | reverse complement strand
GAATGGGATCTTCAATTACATCCTCCATATCTTTCCTTGGGGGGGGAGTTGATCTATTCTGGTTATTCATGTTACCAGAGTTTTTCCGCTGATTCCGCCCCATGGTTATTTTACTCCCTTTGATTTTTCCCCTGGGGCTTTATCGAGGGCCTGTACAGTGTTGGGGCCTGAGAAAATGAAGCCCTGTCTGGTGTGGTGGGGCTAAGTGGTTCTGTCTTGTTTTCAGCTGGTTTCTGTTTGACCCTAGTATAACATTTACTCTGGGTTGAAGTCTCAGCTGCGGGGGAAAAACCAGCGGTTAAGTCACCCCACCTGCCCACCTCTGGCACCAATTGGAAAAGAAAAATCAAATCTTCCTACAACTGCACTCCCAGGGCACTGGCTGAAAAATCCTCAGTCTATTGGTTCAGTTCAAAAGGTCCAAATCAATTGTCTCAATCGGCACCTGTCTTGGGTGGGAAGGTTCAAGAGGTCTCTGGGGACTGGATCACAGGGGTCTGGCAACTACTCTGATACGGCTTATTTCAGTGCTGCGTGGAGTGAGGAGGAGCCACCTTGCAAATAGATCAGTCTGGGAAGGTTGATGTCTCCTTCCCCTCTTTGCCCCTCCTTCAGACCCAGTCACTGGTATCTCTGCAGATGGCTGACCCAGTTGCCTGTAGTGAACAGATACTCCAGGGTTTGCACCTGCCTGAATCACAAGGAAATCTGGTAGGCCTCTGCAGTCTGCTGCTATCTAGCAGGAGAAGGTGAGGCCTGACATCCTTGGGTACTTGATGAAGGTGGGGGGGGGAGGTGTTCACTCAGGCTTAGTCCCGCCCCTGATTGATGTTGCTAATAGAATAGAACAGGACAACTTTGTGGAATTCTGTCTCTGTTTCTGCTAAAATCGCCTGCAGAAGACAGGCTGTTCTGAGTTCAAATGTCTTTGCTGCTGGAGGTTTGTATTCAATTACCTCTCTGAGTAGGCCCTGACCAGGAAGCTTTCCGGGTTTGTGAGCAGCATCAGGCAAATCCTTTACTCATGGGTGGCCTCCTCTGGTTGCCCAGGGAGACAGGGGGTGTTGCTTCAGAATATCTAGAAGTGAGCCGTTTTGCTTTTGTTTGGATCCTTGTGGTCTCAGCTCGCCTCAGTGGTGTTGATGTGTGTTCTTCAACCTTCTTTCTTGGTGTAGCTCGAATCCTCCAGGTTACTTACTAAATTTCTGTCCCTTAACTCTCCTTCTAGACGGGATCCTCTATGGAAAGCTGGCTTCAGTCTGCCATCTTGTCTCCTCCAATCCAGAAACACGTCTGTACCTCCATCTTTGTATGTGATCTATGTCCTCATGCTGTCATTTTGTGGTCACAATACAGCTGCACCACCTTCACGATTATATCTCATCCCTGGAGGGCCATGAGTGTGTTCTGATCATCTGTATCTCCAAGCCTCAGCACAGTGCTGGCCCAGAATTGGCCTTCAGTAACTAATGAAATCTTCATAAAAACTCAAGAGGATGCAGTTCAGGGAGCTTCGGTATAGCTGAACATATAGAGTTTCCTGGAGGGTGGCACCCAGGGAGGTGTGTCTTGATTGAGTTTAGACAAGAATTCACATTAAATTTTAAAGATACCATTAAAGGAAGAGAAATAAAATATATAACTTTTATACAGGAACAGGAACAGATAAAGAAAACTTTCAATTAAATAGAATTCTAAAAAGTAACAAAGAAAAAATATGCTAAACGATATTTATAAGGTGTTGGAAATCAATCCAAATATTTTCATAATTATAATAAATATAAGATAATGCATTACTATCAGTTTAAAGATAGAGCACATTAGAATGAATATTTTAAATATCAGCTCTACTGCTTTTAAGAAAGATACTTAAAATACAATACAGAGAAAAAAAGCTAAAGGAAAATTATCCCAAGAAAATGATAACCAAAAAATACTTGGTATTGCTATAATATATTTGACAAAATCGTCTTTAAGTAAAATTGAAAATATATGTATGAGGGATATAAGATACAAAAGCACTAAACATAAAAATAGTAAACCTAAAATAATCTAAAAATTGAAAAAATTACAGTGAAAAATTGGCAAATTGTAATCATACTGCAATATTTCAATAGAATTATTTCTGAAGATAATGAATCAAGCAAATAAAAAAATAAATATTTAAAATATGTTTCAGGAAAATTAACAAGTTTTATCTAATTTACTTATATAGAATTCTTATATAGAATTCATAGTTAAAGAACACACATTATTTTTAAAATACATGTACATTGTTTAGAAAAATTGACTGCATAACTGTTCCAAAACAAGTCTTAACAAGCACCAGCAGATCTAGATTCTCCATCATGCAGACGGCATCCTCTGATCACAATGAAGTAAAATGAAAAATACGGAGCAAAAATATAGTCATCTATCTGTTTAAAAACATACCTCTAAATAATACATGGGCCAATGAAGAGATTGTTATATTAAATCTCGTGGGTTTGAGATAAAACAATTGTTAAATGCATTAATTACATATATAGGGGAAAATACTGATTGAAAATTAAGAATTTCTTGATCCACTATTAAAAGTTAGGAAAAAGGGCACTTATGAGTTAGCAGACAGTGTAGGAAAGAGGAGATTCCAGTGTTTCCTAAACTAGGAGCTGCTGAGTTACCTCTACACTGCTTTAGTTAAGCCTGAAAGTTAGACTGTCTTTGAATTCTGATTCTGTCACTTTGGAACTGTATGGTCGAGACCAATTGCTTGCCCTCCCTGGGCCTCTCAATTTTCTCATTTGTGAGATAGGAATCATAAAACACAAGGAGCTCTCATCAGCCAAGTATTTATTATCTAAGTTTTTAGAGGGAAATAAAATGTCTTAGTACAAAAACATTGACTAATGAATTTACCTCTTCAACTGAATCCCACACTCAAGTACCTTGACCCCTGTCTAGCAAAGTGTGCTTTGCTGAGACTCACACCAACCGCTGACCACTCACCATCCAATGTCCAAAGCTTTCAGCATTTTCTGACAATGGTAAGGACCATTAAGAATATAAAACAAATGACTATAAAACAAAAATACAAGCAGTGAGAATGAGGCAGGGAGTCATAAAGTCAATAAAAGTGAAGAACTGCCTGAATCACATACAAATCTATTGACAAATATCTGGCAAAGTTAAAAACATGTTCCATAAAAAAAGTGACCAGAACAATGATGTGATAAACTTTTCAGAAAGTAATCTTAATACAAAGTTCTGAGGAAATGTATGAAGAACTCAAATAATTTTCCAGAAGCAACCTGCTTTATGATCATGTTAAAAATACAAACCTAAAGGGAAGAATATTATATAATCGCGTGATTTTCTTGAGAAGAATATGTATCTTCTGTGCCCCTCACCAAAGAAAAAAATGATTGAAATCATTCGTTGCTCACTTTAAGAGCTAGTACAAGGTTGTAGTTACAATGTGTGCATTGTTGATATAAGATAGAATAAGTGTATGTCATAATGTTAATCACTTTTTAAAGATATGTTCTAATCAAACTCCCTCTTCCCCCCACAATATCCCCAACTATACACACCATTTGCCAGGAAATTGAGGTTTCCACCTGTAATGAAATTTTTAACTGGCCTTTCCCGGCACCAATTATATTTGGATAAAGAGGATCTACATATGGGGTTATAATGAGCTTTAATTTGGGATAATTAATGTAATTATAATGTGCCTGTCCATAGTAATAATTCAATAAATATTAGCAGTTAATCATCCAGTGCCATGTTATGAATTTAAAATTCTAAAAGATCTCCATGCAAACTCTCAACATAATTTTCCAGCCTTGTTTTACAGTATTGCCCTTCAAAAACTCCAAATCTTACCCAAATCAAACTCTTCTCTGTCTTTCACCAAATATTTGCTGGATTCTGCATATCCAGATGGTTCAAGTTTCAGCTTAAACATAACTTGCAAATGTGCTTTCTAACCCTCTATTTGGAAGTAGCTCACTTTCCCTTGCTTTCTGTACTCTCATAACCAAATGTACACTCTGCAGTGGCACCTACCACATTTTCCCCAGATAGTGTAAGGTCCTGATCCCCTTACTAGGTTGTAATCTCTGTCAAGAGTAATTCTCATGTTTGAATTATCTTAATATCCTATTTCATCTTGAACTTTGATTTGCACGTAATATCCTTTCATGCACCCCTTCATTCACAGACATTTATGGAATGCCAAAAATAGTCGATTCTTAATAACTGTGTATTCATTGAGTGAATGAGTTAGAGATTTAATGAGTTAGAAGTTTATAATGTGAGACTATTAAGTTTTCTTTTGGCATGGCTAGGAAGGTCCCTTCCCAATATTTTCTAAACAATGAGAATACATAGGATCCTAGATATGTGCCCTTCTGGAGATGCACTTGGGGGGTAGTATGTGTTATTCATTACATCACATATAACCTTTTCAAGTTTACAATCAATCTTGCTTAGAAAGCTGGTGTCATTTAAAAAGTGCGGCAGTGTGCTGGGAGGAGAGACAATCTGAGCTGGCTACAGTCTGTGAATCCAAATACCCTATTTAAAGGTCCAAACATAAAGAAAGAGGATGTACTAAACACATCATTTTCCTTCCGAGGGATTGAAAAGGGATGGTACATTGAAGCTTTGTTGGGTTTCAATGCATTGATTTTTCCCCTACCTATTTTTCTCAGGTTTGTCAGATACTTAAGAGTCTATTTCAAGTTGCCTGCAGACTCTTTTTTCTCATTTCTTAAAACTATTTGTGATTAAATCACCCACATTGTCTTCCAGGCTTTAATAATTCTCTTCCTGCTAAACTCTGAGGGTTTTTTTTTCCTTTACTTGATTCTGTTTATCACATCTTTATTTTCCACTGCAGTGCTTGCTTTGGTGTTCTCGTCAATTTTTCTGTTTCTTGATTCTCTCTACATGCTCCTATTTGTTCACCTATATTCATTCAGCATATAGTTCTGGGGCCCTTCTGGGGTCAAACACCGCACTGATCAGAGACAGAGTCCAGCATGTAGAGTAATCACAGTCTAAAGTGATTCTTGGAGGACTCAAGAATGGAAATAATGAGACATAATATGTAAGTACAGGACAACACCATGCTTAGAATCAGGTGGGCACCTCTACAAAAGTGCTGAAGAAAGATGTTAATTATGGGGCAAAATTGATAGCCAAAGATTCTTAGAAGAAATTAATATTAAACTGGGATTTTAAGTTGACAATGGTTGAGAAGAGGAATTCCAGCTGGGATGTTTCATAGCAAAGATCAAGAGCAGAATTTCTCAAAGTGCTGTTTCCAGACCAATTGCATTAGGATCATCTAGTGTCTTTACAATTACTCATACCTGGACTTCTTCATCAATATATTGAGCTGGAATCTCTGAAAGTAGTTAAAATCTGTCTTTAATAAGAATTCCAGATTATTTTTAGGCATGGTTGGAAAGCATTGCTTAGAGAGAGGGAGCATTGACAAGTTATGGGTGGGTTGACATGGCTGCTATGAATGAAGGTGGAATGGAAATTAAAGGGCAGCTGGGGAAGCCCTGGCCACTGGTACTATTATTAATATTTCACACCTTACATGATTTCCTCTAGCAACGTGAATGTTAACATTTCACTGTGCCTACTAGGTTCCAGGAATAGTGCTGGGTATTTCCCGAATGAAAATAAAATTTATTTTTCAGAATAATTCACATCTTCTGTGTTTTTATACATGGGCTGCTGAGTATTTTTTGTTTGTTTGTTTTTAATTTTTTTTAATTTTCTCTATACATATACAGGTGTTTATTTGATTTCCACTTTTTGCCTTCACAAAATTAAAAAGGCTTAAAATTTAATAATAACAATGTTTCAGATAAGGACTACAAATAAAAACCTCGTAAAGAACAAACCAAGATAAATACAGATTTCTTTTCTGAATATATTTATCTGAGTATTGTTTAGAGAGTCTAGAACCACACAGGTTTGTCTCACTACCAGTATGCAGTCTTCACCTTATTTAAACCTTCAACATTGGCCATTATACATTGCTCAGGACATCTCTTTTCATTCTTTACCATAGCTATTATAAACTTACTTCATTCCCCTGAAACTCTTACTGCACTGCCTCTTTCCTAATTCTTGGTAGATAAGCTTAAATCCTACTTCGCTGAGAGAAGGAGAATCTTGAGATAGGATTTCTCAACCTCCTCTGTCCTCCCTACAAAATAACTGTATTTGCACCCAACCCCATTACCCGCCTATCCCTCTGCCGAGAGTTAATCCTTCCAACCTGAGACCTAGAAACAACCCTATCAACATCACCTGGGAGCTTGTTAGAAATGCAAAACTTCAGACCCACCTTGACCCACTGAATCAAAATTTGCTTTTTCACAGGATGATTACAGTTTGAGAAGCTCTGCCCAACAAAGAAGCCCTGTCTCACATCTTCATCACATTTTCCCAAGTCTTCCAGAACTGCAAAACTCCTTTCTCTGTGAGGCCCTCTCAAAAACATTTCAACATGTAGGTCTCTTCCATTCTAGATCAACAAACATTCAAGCCATTTTGAAAAACTGCACTTGGGACCTCTTGTCCCAGGTGGTGAATGACGTATGTTCTTTTCTTTTACAAAGCCAAAAATCTTCAAAAGCTTTCTCACATTCTGTTTCTATTTTTTCCTCCATTTATTTCTCAACCCACTTTTATTTTTATTTTATTTATTTATGTTTTTCTTTTTTGAGACAGTCTCACTCTATTGTCCCGGGTAGAGTGCCTTGGTGTCACAGTTCACAGCAACCTCAAATTCCTGGGCTCAAGAGATCATTTTGCCTCAGCCTCCCAAGTAGCTGGGACTACAAGTACCTGCCATGAAGCCAGGCTGGTTTTTCTATTTTTAATAGAAACGGGGTCCTGCTCTTGCTCAGGCTTCTCTTGAACTCCTGAGTTTAAGCAATCCACCTGCGTTGGCCTCCCAGGGCGCAAGGATTATTTATAGGCCTGAACCACTGTGCTGACCTCAACCCATTTTTAAAAGAGACCCTCAGTTATCTCCTATTATCCAGTCTTCCTGTTTTCCGTGGTAATAACACCCTAACACTAAAGACTGTATTTCCTCTTTTCCTTGTGCTTTCTAGGTATCTGTATTTCTAGGTTCCGATTGATGGGATGGTAATGGAAGTGATATGTGTATTGCAAAAGAAGAGAGTATGACCTTGTCTTTTATCTCCTTCCTGCTGGTAGAATGTGGATGAAATTGCTCAAATCTTGGCATTTGACTTGGACTGTGAGATAAACTTGGAATGAAGGCTGCACACAATGTGGAAACAAGATAGAAGTCTTCAGGTAAATCAAACAATGGGACACCATTCCAGAGTGAACTGCCTGTCCCCAGATTTTTTAGATTTGAATCAGCAATGCTGTTTGAGGCTTTTAGTATCAGAAACGTAACTAACACTCTACAGCAATCTGCCAGTCCTTTCCTACTTTCCCCACTCCGGACGATGTTCAAGTCATCAATGGTACTTTTTGCTACTCCTCAAGGTACATGACACAGTTAACAATTCCTTTTCTTTTAAACACTCTCTCCTTTGGACTTCCATAATACCATATTATCTGACGTTTTATCCAAACTCTCTTTTGTCTTTACTTACTCCTTAAATCAGAGTTCTCAACCATGATCACCTGTGAAGTTTTGAAAAAAATGTTGATTCCTGAGCCTCCCCCCAGAGATTCTGACTTTACTGGTCCGGGGTGGAGTTCTGGCATAACTATAGTTCCCCCCGCCCATTCTTTTTTGTTTAATTTCTGAATAACAGGCAGGTACAAAAGATTAGGTTACATTGTTTGTGTTTGTTAGGTAAAGTCCAAGTTGTAGTTGAGCCCCTCACCCAAGAGATATGCCACTGTGTATACTAATATAGCCTCTTTGGAAAGAAGTATGGAGAATCCTCAAAGAGCTAAAATAGACCTTCAGTTTAATCCCATTACTAAGTATCTACCCAAAAGAAAAATAATCATTTTACCATAAGGACATTTGCACTAGAATGTTTATCACAGCTCAATTCACCATTGAGTACTATTCAGCCATAAAGAATGAATACTATTGGAAGAACACTGAAAGAATACTATTCAGCCATAAAAAAGATTGAGACTTTACATTTTTTCTATAACCTGGATGGATTTAGAGAACAAACTCCTAAGTAAAGTATCAAAAAATGGAAAACCAAGTATCCAATGTACTCAATACTAACATGACTATTCTTTTTCAAGCCCCCCAGTGACTCTAACATACAGCCAAGTTCACAGTCATAGCCTTAAGCATTGCTGGGTAGAAGGTCATTTGTCAGCTCTTAGACTCTTAATTTGTGCTGTGCACATTCACCCTGACTAATCTCACCTACTTCTAATTCAATTAACCATTTACTGATGACAATCAAACTGATATTTCTCAGATCTCTGATCTTCAGGTTTGTGTATATAACAACCAATTGGATAGTTTCAATGGATATCTCACAATTATCACATCTGATGGTTTTTTTCATGATTTCTTCCCACCCACCTAAAAAATTCTTGTTTCTCTTTTGTGTTCACTAGAATAGTACCACAGTCCCTACAGTCATAAGGGCTAGAAATTCTGGACTCCTCTTCAATTCTGCTCAACCTCCCTGCCTAATCAGTCATTACACTTAGCTTCCAGAGTCTAATATCACTGATGTCCATTCACTTCTCTCCATCTCCACTGCCTTTTCCTGACAGAGGCTACCATTATTTCTTTCTTGTCTGTGTTTCTCTACAGTCTTGCTCTCTCCCAGTTCTTTCTTCATGCAGCAGCTGAGTGAACATTTTAAACCACATGTCCAGTTATGACACTTCTTTAGGTTGAATGCTTTGTCTTTCCTTTGCTTTGGGATGGAAGCCAAATAAATGCCTTTGTCTGACCCACCAGCTCCCTCTTACTATGCTCTTGCCTTATCGCTCCAAATTCATGGCTCACTGTTCTATTCCTCTCCACGCCTAGGCTTCCATCCCAGTTTATCTCCCATTCCAAATTTATCTCATGTTCCAAGTCGAATGCCAGGATTTGAGTAATTCCATCCACATTCTAGATGTAGAGGAATTCATACGTTCTTCCTTGTACCCACCCCTGGCTATAGTGAAATGTCCTGCTTTCTTCTCTGGTTAACCAAATAATTTTAAACCTCCCTGAGTGCAGGGGACTGTGTCTTGATAACTACTTGTTTACATAGGTTTTTGCATGATGTCTGGAGTAGAGTTGGCTCTACGACACATATTATTGCCTATTTACAATGTTCTAAGTGTCATGGAGCTTACATTGTGGTGGATTCAACATTTACTGAATGAAGAAAAAACAATTATTTTATAGATAAGCTCAAAGAGATTTAATGATTTTCAAAGCATAGCAAACACCTAGACTAAGGCTGAATTTGATCTAAATTGCTAGCTCCAAACCACATGTTTTTCCCACACTAACACGTACAACAACTACACAAAGATTTTTTCCCCCCTTTTTATTGTTTGGGATTCATTGAGGGTAGAAAGAATTAGATTACACTGATTGCATCCGTTAGGTAAAGTCTCTCTTATAATTGTATCCTGCCCCCAAGAAGTGTGCCGTACACCATGACCAGCCATCCCCGTCCCTTCCCTCCTCCTTTCCACCTGCTCCCTCTTCCCCTACCCGCCTCGTGTTAGCTCATCTGCTGCCTTCATATTAGAATTGAGTACTTTGGATTCTTGCCTCTCCATTCTTGTGATGCTTTACTAAGAAGAATGTATTCCAATTGAATCTGGATTAAGACAAAAAATGTAAAGTCTCCATCTTTTTAATGGGTGAATGGTATTCCATGGTATACATATACACAACTTGCTAACCCATTCCTGGGCACTTAGGTTATTTCCACATTTTGGAAATTGTAAATTGAGTGCAATAAACAGTCTAGTGAAAATGTCCTTATGATAAAATGATTTTTTTCTTCTGGGTAGATGACTGGTAACAAAGATGCTTTGTGAAGGGATTATATTCTTCTGATACTTTGAAGTGCTTTTTAGATTTTCTTAGAGATATCCTGGCTTTTTAAATTAGCTTGTGGCTTCTAATAAGCTCATAAAAACAACAGTTTCAAGTTCTGTTCATATAAAAGCAAAATACTTGGTCAATTAAACCAACTTTTTTTTTTTTTTTTTTTTTTTTGCTGTTTTTGGCTGGAGCTGGGTTTGAACCCTCTACCTCTGGCATATGGGGCCGGCACCATACTTCTTTGAGCCATAGGCGACGCTTCAATTAAACCAAATTTTAAAAAGAAATGAACTGAATGTATTGGGGGGGGGATACCAATTTTCTTTTTGAATAGTGAGTTTGGCATCAGCATTACACTCCAGAGTGTTTTGTTGTCCTGGTTAGATTTGGAATTTGAAAGTATGGCTTTTTGTGTGTGTGTGCTTTGCTACCTCTAGTTATATAGACTAACTGTATGGTTCTGTGCCTATAAGAGCCAGGGAAGTGAAGCAAATGAATGGATAAAGTTGTATATGATTAATACAATGGCATACGCAAGATGGTTAATATATGATGTGGTAACGCTGAAAAAAAAAAATATAACACAATAACTAAGAAAATGCCAGGAAGGCTATGTTAACCAGTGTGATGAAAATGTGTCAAATGGTCTATGAAACCAGTTTATGCTGCCCCATGATCTCATTATTGTACACAGCTATGATTTAATAATAAAAAAATAAAATAAATAAAAACAAGACTCTGAAGGTGGGGGAGAGATGAATACAGAAATGGTTGACCAAAAAGAAAGAAAGAAAGAAATATCAAATTCTAGGGAAGACAGCAGAAAGGGTAGCAAAATTTCAGTGGATAACCTCCTTCTGCTGAGTTCAAGATGAGTAGAAAAACTATTCTACCTCTTGGGGTGACAAGGTGATTATGTCAACCATCTTGCACTGGAGCTGGGGCTGAGTATGTTAACTCTGTGAGAAGCTACCCTTACAGGTTGAAGAGAAGCAATCAAATGGGTGGAAGAATCCACTCCTTAAAGAAATGAGCCATGTAAGCAGCTCATTCTCACACCTCTGTGTGAGCTACTTGCTCCAGAGTCACACAGAATAGTGATAATTCAACATCTGGGAGGGAGAACAATAGCTTGGGAACCAAAAAGGTGTCATTGTCCCTTAGCACATGGATGGAGGGAGAGACTTTCTTTGTTTCCTATTTCTAGAAAAGGCCCAGAAATCAGGAAGCTAAGTGCTCATTAAATAGCTACATAGCCTCATAAAAAATAAGTGATGAAAAAAACTACTGATAATGATTGGTTTTCTAACACTTACAGTTGAAATATTTCTAACTCTTCAATTGTCTCTTATAAACTTATAAAAATTCAATCCACCTTACTCGAAATAAGAGAAACAGAATGAAAAGAGATACTATTTCTACCTATCAGATCAGGGAAAATCCAAATGTCTAATAACAGGCTGTGTTGGTCAAGCTGTGATGAAATAAAAATTGGGTGCGGTGTCTACAAAGGGCAATGTGAAAATATTTACAAAAAAAAAAAAAATCACAGACTATCCATTTAACAATCCCACTTCTAGAAATTTATTCTACAGATATCATCTCACGTGGGAAAAACAACATATGCATGAGGATTTCCTTATAATATTGTTCATGACAATAAAAGATATGAACGAATCTAAACGACCACCAAGAAAAAGAGGTTAAATGAAATATGATATACTCTATGAAATATCTAGACAGAAAACAAAACAAAACAAAACAGGGTTTTTTTCTGATGCATAAGATCCATAAATTGTTTTGTGAGCCAATTAATTGTATGCTATCACTTTTATAAGTGGATAATTATGTATTCTTATATGTGTAAATCTCTAGAAGGACATGCAAGAAAATAGTAAATAGTTACACATTTGAGAAGCAGGCATGGAGAATTAGCGAATGGGAGACAAGTTTGGAAAGGGTGTTTTGTTGTTGTTGTTGTTGTTATCTTCAGGATGTTCCTCCCTTTGGGGGATCCTTATGAATGTATTATAAGAATATGATAAATTCACTTTAAGGAAATAATGGAGTCCTAACTGATTCATTAGTAGTATAAATCATAAAACAGGTGTGTAGAGATTCTGGCACGGACCTATTGGTTGCATATATTAATCCGTAACATTTCCTCACCTTTTAGAATTTTTTTATCTATTGCGGCTTTGAAAAATCAAGCTATAGTGCTTGAAAGAGATACTGCATGATTAAGGTGCCCCCTACAGGACAAACTGAGAAGTTTTATTACTTTGTTCCCCCTTTAAAGGTAGAGTAGCTTGGGATAAGTGATAGGAGACTGCGACCATGGGGTTTCCTTTCCTTTACTGCCAGAAATGAAAGTTTGGATAATTACAAATATAAGCACTACCAATAAAGCAGATTTGTAGAGATCACCCTGGGGGCGGGGGCAGTGTGTTAAAGAGGAAAATATACCTCACTCTATTCTTGACACTCCTATCTTTGTGATTATGAGCAAAGGTTCTTAACCTTTCTAAGCCTTAGTTTCATTTGCAAAGTGTAAATGATATTGCCATTCTTGTAAATGTCTTACCTACTGAAGTTATCTTTTTAAAACTCAGAGTTTAATAGGTCAGTAATTTTCGACCCTTAAGACAATCCTACATCCCACCAAATCACTAAGAGGACTGCTAAAAAAAAAAAAAAAAAGCACAGCCAGATGTAACAAACAACAAAAAAATAAACTTTCTAGAGAATAGGACTAGAATGGCTAGATAATATTTCCAAAGAACTCTAAGATATAAATGGGCTATATTCTAGTTACCACTGTTATGTTTACCATTTTCTGTGTTTCTAATGGAATTGTTGTTGTAGTTATATTTTCCACTCTCTATCAACGAATAGTTGCATGTTGAGAGTAATTAACATTATGATTTACTATAAATTGTTGGACCATAAAAAGCCACGTCTAGGCATGATCAAGAATGCATCTCTCCTAGATATCCTGGATTTGAATCAACGAACAGTAGGTTGCCTCCCTGTGGCTATGAGGAGAGTGATTTGAAAACGTCCCTGTAGACATGAGCACTGTTTGAGATGTGTGTGTCGTCCCTGTAGACATGAGCACTGTTTGAGATGTGTGTGTGGGAAGAAGAGCATGCACAGATGCTGGATACCCATTTTGATCCTCATTCATTTTCCTTTATATGATACAACTCAAATTTTCCTTGAGAAAGTCCCTGACCCTCCTCAACCCTCAATTCACAAAATTCACTTTCTCTTTGGCTTAAAAAGAAGAATTTAACTGAGACCTGGACAATTAGAACACTATAAACCTTTATGCCCAATAATATGTCTATATAATCCAGTTCAGGTCAGTGGGGAGAGGAGGATCAGGTACAGAACTTTTTGTTCAGGTTTGGAGCTGTGAACTTTTAGATCTGAAATCACTAGGAGTTATTATGTGACAGAAGACTTTCTAAGGTAGAAGGAAGGTGGAAGAAAGAGAGAGTGAGCACAAGCACACACCCCTAAAAGCTAAGAATATGCATTCCCACTTATATAAATACTAAATTTCTTCTTTTTGGTTCCATCATTAGTAGGGTGTTCTAACTCTGGTGAGTGACAAAAAAAGTCAACTAAATCCACTAGGTCTTCAATAAATGAAAAGATACTTACCCTCACTTAAAATACAAAAAAAAAATAAAATTACACCAACATACTAGTTTTCAATGAACAGATTTGGAAATAGCCAATATGTTGGTAAATCACTGTTTTGTCCAACTTATAGAGAAATAGGAATTATGATTCTTTGCTGGTGAAAATATTAAGATGGTACAACTCATGTGGTAAGTAATTTGGAGATGTTTGTAAAAAAAAAAAAAAGAATTTAGAAGAAAATTCAATCTCTCTTACAGGATTTATTCTGAAGATATACTTGTACATGTGAAATGGAGTAATATTTATTCCTTAGAATATTATTTGTAATAGTTAAACATATCAATCTAAATGTTCATCAATAAAGGTCTGGATAAATAAAAAATTATTATGTATATATCTACAAGGAAATATGTGGAGCTGTAGAAAAAACTGAGGAATTTCTTTTTGTGTGGTCATACTTTCAAGGCATGTTGTTAGATGCATTTTTAAAAAGTCCAGGTATTAGTGTAAAATACTTGTGCAAAAATAAAAGAAAGAAAGAATCTTTTCACATTTCTTGTATGTGCATGAATATCTCAGTCCAGATAGAAAAGAAACTGAAAAGAGTAGTTATGTTTGGGTCAGGGATAAAATATGAAATTTGGAGATAAAATTGGGAGGGAGGTTTTTCACCGTGTATCTTCTATTGTATTTTTCAATTTCTGCAACTACATGTACTCTTCACTAATTTCCCAACAGAATGTATTTTTTTAAGAAAAATATAATAATAGAGCGGGGTTCTGGAGTTCTGAGTCATACATGGTGTGCTGGCTTTGAAATGTCAGCTACATAAATTGGATGAACAGGCCTGCTTTCTTTTGCCTTCTAGAATGTCAGCTCTGTGCCGCACTGCTGAGAAGAGGTATCCCGTGGCAACAGTGACCCCTACAGGACACAATGAGAATCTTCTATGTGTTTCTTCTTTTTCAGAGAGTTGGAGATCAGGTATGCCGAAAGGTTTTTCACTGGAGCAGTTAGACAAAAATGTTTTGTCCCTCACTGTAAATTTACTTCCAGATACACCCGGGCACAAATACTGTCCGTCTCCTGTCATTTACTGTACGTGTAGCTTTAGTCAAAGGCACTTATAGTTTCATCACTTGTAAAATGTAGATAATAATATCTACTTTGTCATATTGTTGCCTTACTAATATTTTGGCTAAATAGTGTCATTAAAGAACACCACCCCTGCCCCTCCGAAATAGCTTGCGATTGTTCGATGGAGGAACCCACCGCAGGCCCCTAAACCTGCAGCAATAGGAAGCTAGGAGTAAAATGCGAGGAGCTCTGAGCAAACAGTCCAGGACTTTCTCCGGCTGGCGAGTGAAGGGGGGTGGCTTGGGCAAAACAGGAGCAAACGAGAAAGAGGGAGTGAATGGAGGGAAAGAGAGAGCGAATGAGACAGAGAGAGAGAGAGAGAAAGGCGGAGAGGCGGAGAAAGGGAGAGAAGGGACCTTTAATGGCATCATTTGAATCCCTGTGTCCAGCACCTTGAAGCTCTGAATTTACCTCTGACTTTTCACTTATAAAGACAGTAAATTGTTTTTTGTTTTGTTTTTTCCTAAAACCGGGTTGAGGTGTTATTTTTTTCCACTTGTAATTGAAAAACTCCTAACCATATCTAATGGTGCATATTAAAAAGGCTCAACCTCATCCATAATAAGAACAGCAATTAAAAATGAGACAGCATTTTCCACTTATTATATTGACAAAAAGTAAAATTAAAATTGATAATACATTATGTTGACCAAGCTGTGGAAAAATAGGTAGTCTCATGCTTTACTGATGAGTTTGAGTTTAACAATCCCTAAAGAAGGCAAATTAGACATATTTGTTACATTGTAAATACACGAATTTTTCAACCCAGAAATTATGCTTTTGTGTAATTTGTCCCACAGACATATACCCACCCACGCAAAGTGAGGCATAACAGGGGTACTCAGTGCATCTTTGATCGAAGAACAAACAATAAAAATCAAACTAAATGGTCATCACTGGAGAAGCAGTTTCATTCACGCTGTCAAGAAGTCTGAATCCATTAAAAGGGATACATTTTTTCTTTAGGAACTAATAATATATAGCTGTGTAGGCACATACAAAAAAAGGAACAGAGGCATATAAAGAGCTTGCTATAATTTGCATGAAAAAAGGATGGGGGAGGAATCTATGTTCATGTTCAGCTGCATGTGCATTAAAATCTCTGGAAGAATAGACGAAAAGTGAATTACCATGGGAAAGGCTGTGTAGAGGAAATTGGTGGGTAAAGGACAGGGATACAGGAAATTTTTTTTTAATGACCTTTTTTGGACATTTTAATTTTTGAACCCTATAATTGTATAACTTATTCAAAATGATATCAATAATATTTCAAGGGGAAGAGTTTTAACTTATATGCTAGCACTGTGGATCTCTAAATCCATGACTGGGGAAAAATCCTTAGATGGAATTTTACCAGCCCGGACTCCATCTTCTAGAATTTCTAATCCTTTCCAGCTGCGAAAAGCGGCTGCCGAGCTGAAAAGAAATATCCCTTGGTTACGGCGACACCTAGAGGACAAACTGAGAATGTCTCGGCCTGTTTCTTTGTGCTTTGGTGGGGGGTGGGGCGGCGGTGGGGGTGGGGGGGGGCGGAAGGCAGTCGTAGACTTTAGTAAGTTATGGGTAAAGAGTGATGATATTTTCCCCTTGCAATTGCTAGTTAATTTTCATATAAGCACGTTGGAAGCTTAGACCTTATAGCTAAGCACCGCTGATTACAAATATTGGCTTTTCCCCTCACTTTTTATTACTCTTGAGCTCTGTGGCTTTAGGTAAAGAAACTTAACATTTCTGAGTTACAGTGCCTACACTGTAAAATGTGACATGTGCTAATTGTATTGCAGGTTAATGCCTCACAGTGTTGTAAGAGACTTATTTTGCCAGGAAAACCCCAAGTATGGCAACAAGCACCTGTGATTACTCAATCCATAAAACCATCTCAAAACCCCAAACCCATTCCAACAGGACATGAACTGCTAAAGAGAAGTAGCCCACAGAAGGGGGATCTCCTCCCACAGATCTGACGGGTGACAAAGGAGATTCTGGCGGAGAATTGGCCGGGGAGCTCACTTCCCCTCCAGGTCAGAAATGCCTGGCCCTTCTGGCCCTTCCTGTCCTGCACATCATGAACCAGCGACTTCTTTTTGCTGTTTCGCATTCTCCTCCTTTTACTTTTTTTCCTTTTTAATATCATCCTATTTTTTGTCCCTTTATACATTGCGTTTGTGGTTATACTAGAACCATAGGTTGCTTGGGCCAAGAGAAACCAACCACTTCAGGGACTAAGAAATATCACCCAGAAATCCCGGACTTGGAGCAATAACTAGACAAAGCTCATGTCTAGGAAGGGGAAAGTGGAGTTTTTATAATATCTAATTATGGCTTCATTAGATAGGCACTAGCGTTACGGTTAGGTGTGACCAGAAGGGACGTTGTAGTGACAAAGATGTGGATTACAGCAGAAACCTGTGCTATATAATATATAATAAGCCAGCATTTATTTTCCCTTTTTCATATATACCATTTTGATCTTTTCCTGGATACGTGGAATCCACATCTCTCAGTCCATCTGAGTGATTTTGACTCCCCGAATGGTCATATGATTCAAAGCTGGCCAATCAGTGCACTGCATTCCCTGCCCAGTCTAATCAACGAGACTCACTGCAAGGTTTCTCTGCTAATATGAGAGCTGTGAAGATGATGGAAAAGGGAGGCTAAGGATAGAGCCAAAATGGAGCTGGAGCGTGAAAGTGAGAGAGAGCAATCATAAGCATTGGTGACATGTAAACCTTTGGATTAAGGACAATTGGAAGTTCTGAATCCATCTCCAGACGTTTTAGTGATAAGAAAACAAATATCTTCTTGACTGAGCCAGGTGGAGTAGGGCTATCTATCACTTGGAATCTATGGATTTCTAAATAATTCAAATGACTATACCAAAAGTTTTTAAAACTCACTTATAATAATAAGAAAAAAAAAAATAGAATTGATTCCATATTTTTTCCCACTCAAATTGGCAAAAATCCAGAACACACTGTGTTGACAAAGTCATGGGGAAATAGACAATTTTCATACATGGCTGGAAGGAGGATAAGCTGGTAAAGCCCTGTGAAAGACAACTTGGAAATGTCCGTGAACACAGCAAATACACATCCTGTTACATGACAAAGTGAGGATTTTTCTGATTTTTTAAAGATTTTTTTCCTTACTGGCAGATTAATTTAGCAGGAATTCTCAGAAATATTCAGATATATTTACACACATACAAAATGAGCTAAATACAAAACTACTCGTTTTAGTATTACTTTTAATAGCAAAATAATCCACTTAATGTTCATCAGTAGAGAACCAGGTAAATAAATTTAGGTGTATTCATACAGTAAGCATATTTTGAAGGTAATGAGAAAGGTGGAGATTGGGGGGGAAGTTTCATGTTTCTGATATATAAAGTTTCCAAGATATAGTATTTATGAAATAATTAAGATGGAGAAAAAAATGTTATAGTGTATTATTGTGCAGAATAAAAACAAGTAGTTTTTAACAAATATTTGTACTGCATAAACTGTTCTCTGGAGGCACAAAAGAAACTAATAACACTGCTAACCTATGATGTAGTCTTGGTAAAAGGGAACTTTTTTTCACTATATTCTTTTTGTACTTTTTGTGCTTTTTTTTTTTTTTGAACCATAGAAGTACAGTACCTATTCAAAAATTAAATGAATAAAATTTAAAAGTTTTTTTTTTTTTTTTTTTTTTTTTACTAGGACCCAAGAGCTATAGAATAATTAAAAACATTTCATGGATCCAGGCATTGAACTGCATAAATCAAATGAGCTGTCTTCTTTCATTTTCTAGAATATCTGGTCTATTGCAACCATGATTGTGTTGCAAAGCAGGAAATAGATGTTCTATAATGAGAGTGGCACCTATAGGACAAAATGAGAATTTTTTCTGCTTTTTTTTTCGTTAGTTTTTTCTTACTGGCCAAGGAATTTGGCAGAGCCCAGAGGAAGAAGGTATTGTGCATGAATTTTCCACTTACAGTTGCTCCATACCAACTTTGACAAATACTAGTAGAGATGCTGCAAACTAAACCACTTTTACATAAGGAACACAGGGAAGCAGGATGGAATGGAGTAATAAAAGTAGATTCCCCTACTTATAAATAGAGGCTTAGTCACTCCCCAGCTGTATGGTTTTAGACAAAGCCATGTCACATTTCACTCATGAAATGAAGAACTTACCTGAAAGGGCCTTTTAACTTTTTGAGGGAGTTCCATTGCCATAGAAACCCCTCACCTGACAAATAGCAGCTTGTAATTGCTCAGTCCCGGAGGCAAATCCAGGCCTCAAACTCTGAGATGCTGAGCAGATGTGACCCACTGAAGGGGCAACCCCACCATAAATGGGACCATGAAAGACAAAAGCCAAGATAGAAACTTCTGGGTTGGCTAAAATTGATTACCAAGGGCTCCCTTTACCGTTAGAAGCCTTGGTGAGTGTTCAGTGTTTGAGATCAGAGGCCACTGTGTGCTATTTCCCATTGTCCTCTTTTCCAAGGAGGTTTTATTTCAATTGTCATCTCTTTTGGGAATTCATGTAAATTATATTTCTTCTATTGCTTAAACAATTTAATTATTGTTACAAATGTATAATGTGAGTTATGGTTTTCATCATCATAGTTTTCTGGATTATGAGAAGTCACATTAAGACTTGACCATGGTAAATGTTCATCACTCAGAAATTTTGGACTTGGAGCAATAACTAGTTAATTTATGAGTCTCAGGTTGTTTATCTCGCCTTTCTCCGAATAGTATATCTAGATTATATTGATATGAACATTTAAGAACAAATGTGCATGGCTAGAAGGGTATATTATCCTGTGATTCAGGCCTGGACAGAGCTGTACATCCCCCAACTATAGTGCTGGTCCAAGGATAGGCACATAATACAACCAACGGCAAGGAAAGTCAGGCCCAGCCTTTCTGCCCATGTTGGGGCTGTGAGATTGAAAGCTTGATGTCTCTGGGAGAGGGAGAAAGAGAGACAGACAGAGAGAGACAGAGCCTGAGATAGGGAGCAGAGCCTTTGAGTCCTTGGATAAGATCCTTTGAATCCTTGGATCATTGCATGTCTCCAGATGTACTTAATGACTTTATTTTATATGAATCATATTTCTTTCTATTGCTTAAACAAATTGAGTTACACTTTCTGCCACTTGAAATTGAGTTTATATAAAAAGATGCTATACTACCTCATAAAAAAAGAAAAAAGCAGACTAAAACTACACAGCGATAACATTTTTCACTTATCATATTGACAAAATTCCAAATGTTTGAAAGCACATGGCTGGACAAGCTTTGGGGCAGAAGGCATTCTCATACAGGATTAGAGGGTGCATAAACTGCTACAACTCCTATGGGGGGAAATTTGGAAATATAAAAATTATAAATGCATCTATTCTTTGATCCAGAAAGTCCATGTCTATGAATTTGTTGTATGCATAGGCTGATGCAAAAGAAAGACCAACATACTGGTTATTCTCCCATTGCTAACTTGCCTCATTTCCATTCTCAGTTTTTCTCCCCCATATTTTGATCCAGGAGGCTGACCTCTACGGAGTATAGCATGTGGCCTCCTCTCCCATGTGGCTGCTGTGTAGGTCAGGTTAATAGAGAGTGGGGCACAAGTAGGAAATGGAGAGGAAGAGAGAGGTCGAAGTATTTATTCTACTGTCTTAACAAAGTGATTCTGAAGAGACTGCATTTCTCTATGGCCACAGCCAATGTCAGATAGCCTCTTCCATGGCAACAGGCATCATCAGACCCTGAAGACACCAAATCTTTTCCATTATCCCTATAGGCTAAATGCTGGTGACAGATTTCAGCTGCAAATAATCCCTGGATCCTCACCATCCCTTTTCTGTTCCCTTAACCCTTAACCATTTGTGATATATAGTATATGCATATATATTTTACATATCAACATAAAATTTACATAAGTATATTAGTAAGAATATTTAATTATTATATCCTTAGTTTACTTTATGTGTCAACTTCACTGAGCCATGAGGTGCCCAGATATTTGGTCAAACATTATTCTGCACCGTTTCTTTGAGAGTGTTTTTGGATAACAACATTTAAATTAGACTGAATAAAGCAAATTGCCCTCCATAATGTGGCTGGGCCTTATCTCATCAAATGAAGGACTGAATAGAACAAAAGATTGACTTTTCCCAGGATCAGAAATCTCCTGATAGCCTTTGAACTGGGACATCAGCTTGTCTTGGTCCTACAGCAGCCTGCCAGTCTTTGAACTTGAATTGTGACAACAGATTTGCAGATTTTGAACTTGCCAGCTTCCATAATTGTGTGAACCAATTCTTCATAATAAATCTCTCTCTGAACATACATACTATTGGTTCTATTTCTCAAGAGTCCCTAACTTATACATCATACCTTTAAAAGTATTTTCAATTCTTGTCAGTTAAATTCCTTGAGTATATACATTTCCTATGTGGGCCTTAACTGACATAGTAATCAGTATCAAGAATGGCCCAAGGATGTGGATGCAGAGAGCAGGGAAGACTTCTACACTGCTGGTAGGACTGCAAACTAATGCAGCCTTTTTGGAAAGATGTGTGTAGAATTCTCAAAGATCTAAAAGTTGACCTTCCATTTGATCCCACAATTCCATTACTAGGTATTTACTCAGAAGAACAAAAATCATTTTACAACAAAGACATTTGCACCAGAATGTTTATTGCAGCCCAATTCATAATTGCCAAGTCATAGAAGCAGCCCAAATGCCCATCAACCCATGAATGGATTAACAAACTGTGGCATATGTGTACCATGGAATGTACTATTCAGCCATAAAAGAAGATGGAGACTGTATATCTTTTACGTTTACCTGGATGGAGATGAAAGACATCCTTCTTAGTAAAGTATCTCAAGAATGGGGAAAAAAGTATCCAATGTACTCAATATTATGAAACCAATATAAAAACACACTCTCTTATGAATGGCAAGCACATACATAATTTAATAAAGGGGAAGGAGGGGAGATTAGGAAGAGGAAGGGAGAAGGTGTTTGGTGGGAGAGGGAGGGCATTTGATGTGATCTTGACTAATGTGCACAATGCAAGGTACATTTCTAAACAACTAAGAGTAAACTGTAAATGTCTTAGCACAAAAAATAAGTAAGTGAGGTGATGGTTATAGTAATCAGTTTGATTTAAGCATTCCATATTTTATATCAAATCATCACAATGTACCCCATAAATGTATACAGTAAAAAAAAAGAAAAAAGAATAGCCCACGGAAATAGACCTCAAAATAATAAGAGACAAATAATAATAACTCATGGGATTCTGTTGCCCCTGACAATTGATGAACTTACAAATATCCTCTGCCAGGGGAGGTAGGACACAGCAATCCGCAGTATGTAGCAATATCATGATTACTCAAGGTGTCATTTATAAAACACAGTACAAGTGGATGACAAGCATGATCAAAGGATCATAGATCTTAACTGGTATTGCAACATTGATTGCAATTTAGGGTCTGGCCTAAATGCCTTATAAAGCTTATAAGAAGGGGAAAAAAAATGTGTAAATCCTTGACATTTGAACTCAAAGAACAAGGAAAGAGTCAAAAGCCTCAGTCTTAAAAAATTCTTATTTGGAACACAAACATGACTGAAATTTAGGCCTAAGGACTGACAATATGTGTTGCAAAGAAACAACGATAGTTAAATGTTCAACCTCTCTAAGAATCGTATGCCAGTTGAGGCACCAATCAATAAGGAGTGGGATTCTAATATCTGGAATACAAATATCTGGGTAACACATGAGGCTGAGTTTTCAGTGCTGAAATCCCCTTGAATCTTCTTTGCCTGAGTAAGAAAACCACTCCTTTCCCCTCTTTCCCAAGGAATCTTGATTTCTCCTACATAGATTTCCTTTGGTGACTTAACCTAGAATGGTTACCCTACAAGTGGAGTCAAACCTAGCCTCACTATCCCTCATTTACTTATGGGCCCCATATGAGAGTTAAATGCTTACAGAGCCCAAAGGGAGAATTTGCTGTTGGCTCTGGGAGGAGATGAAGTATACCTTGAATGAGTTGTGAGATCTTTCCCACTTGCATTGAAGGAGTCTAGATGCTTCGGCATTGATTCTAAGTTTGTTAAATGAAACATAAGATTGAATCAGGCCAAATTTATTGCTATGGAAGCATTGACAAAAGGTTCATAGTTAATCTATGAATGCTGAAATACTTTGGCTGGATGCTGAAATACTTTGAGCAAGCTGATTTAAGGAGATGGAAACATTGAAATGGATCCATTTATATACAGGTTGTATTTCACCTCACACCCCCAGTCAAAACTAGCAAGAGGAATCAGAAGACAATTTATTCACCATTCTTTATTTACGGATAAATGCCTTTAAAAGCTCTATTTAAAAAGCCAGATTTAGTAGGCGTGATAATGATGGGGCTATGCTGCCATGGAATTGGGCCTGATTTCAATGGGAATAATAGGATCCTGGAATGGTAGATGCCAAGTGGCTCTGCTTGACCATCAGAGATAAAGCAAGAGTGATCATTTTAATGAGTGACAGAGACCTGGAGGTAACCAGGATGTTTGACCCATTGGCTCATTAAATGGACATTATGTTGAGAGGAGCCAGTAAACAGGAAGTGGCAAGCACCTTGAGGCCTCAATAGGATACGTGCAGCCAGAGAGCAGAGGACAAATCCTGTGAAAGCATGGGGTCCTGCTCCCTCGGTGGAGTTCCTATGGATGGATGGTCTGGGCATTTATGTGAGAGACAAGTTGCTACACCCAGTGATGTCCAAAAATATAGAGCTATGCATAGTGAGCTTCCTTGGAATTTAGAGCCAGGATATTCCACGTTTGGCTGCATTGCTCCAGCTCCTTTTTTGGGTAACCCATTCAGACAACCAGTTTAATTAGAGAGTAGAGCAAAAGTTAGACAAGGTCAGTGGTGTTTAATAATCAGCTTTCCAGAAAACAAAAAAGCCTGATTTGTAACATTTGCCAATATCTATTGGCAAATGCAACCTGTATATAAACGGATCCATTTATGGTATAAATACACTCATCATGGTCAATTTCAAGCTCCATGAAAGTGACACCAATTAGCTCATAAAATTTTTAAACATTTAAGGGTTGACTTCATGAATCAGTATAAGCAGGTCCAGCACACCATGGGTCGAGGCTGAGATACAATCTGCTCTGCCCTTGGGACTCAAAATCTTGTACATTCAATAGTACTCAACACATCTGTGACAGATAGTGATACTACATGAATGTTTTGCAGGCCCCAGCATTACAGAGCACATCCAGAGGGTTTGTAATTAAAGCTTCTTTGATGGATACCTATTATCCACTTGAAAACACAGTAGGGCCAGGTGAGGTGGCTCACACCTGTAGTCCCAGCTACTCAGGAGGCTGAGGTAGGAGGATTGTTTGAGCCCAGGAGCTGGACGCTCCAGTGAACTACAATGAACAGCTGCACTCTAGCCCAGGCAATAAAATGAGACCCTATCTCAAGTAGAGCAAAAAAGGAAAGCAAAGTATTCTTGGTTTGCAACTGGACCCTTGTAGAAACTGAATATCTGAAGACATGAGGTGATCCAAACTACTCACTTATAACTGTACTTTACTTTTCTATGTTAACTCAGCCCGAGCACATTAACTCTAGAGAGGGCTTCACCCAGGCTTCCTTGCCTTCTGTCTTCCAGGTGGGACTGGCAAGTGCAGAGTGACTGGAAGTGAGTAAGAGAGAGAAGTCAGGGATTCCTTCTCTCTTTTCCCTACTCACTCCCTGCTGTCTATGCTTGCAGCAATGGCTGTACCCCTCTCTGGTCAAAGGGCATGGAATGGGAACAATCTTCCACAGCTATCTCTCTTACCAGCATGCTAGACTGGAAGTCTAGCAATGGTAAACAACCTCTTACATTTTTTCGCTAATCCCTGCCTCTTTATCATGCCTTGTAGATTTTCTTAATCTTGCTTATCTCTGCAAATTATGTTCCCTTCAGTTAAACTCTGTTTAATACAGGGTATATCCTGTTTCCTGCAGGCCTCTGGTTAATGCAATGACTGATGGATATGATTGCATACTCCACAATTGCCCAAGAGCGCTCAGTGGCAGAGTAACTTCACCACTCACCAGCTTTGAAACATTGGGCAAGTTATGTATCTTCTCTGTGCCTCGGATTACTCATGTGCAAAATGGAAATAGGCACGGAATTCAATAGCTGTGTCAAGGGTTACATGAGTTAATATGAGAAGAGCACTTACAAATGCACCTAAGAATATGTTAAGTGCAAGATAAGTGTAGGCAGAATTTGTAATCTCTAGAATCTGTGAACATGATGAGCTTTTGCTTGCTGGAATTGTGTTAGATTATATGGCACAATTGACCTGAAAATAGGGAGATTATCTGATTAGGTCTGGTCTAATCATAAGAACCTTTATAAACAGAGAGTGCTCTCCCGCTGATAGCAGAAAGGAAGATCAGAAAGAAGTTCCAGATATGAAGGACTTGCCTTTGCTAGTCTGAAGAGGGCAGGCGCCATGTGAGAGGAATGAGGCTGCCTCTGAGATCAGAAGGTGGCTTATGGCTGAACTGACAGTCGTTTCCCACAACTGCAAAGAAATACATTCTGGCAAGAACTCTGTATGTGCTGGAAGCAGAGCCTCCAGATACAAGCCCAGCCAGGCCAGCAGCCCAACTTTGACCTTGTTAGACCCCTAGCAAAAAACCTCATCAAACCCATCCAGAACTTAATCTGCAGAACGGTGAGAATAAAGGAGTATTGTTTAAACCACTAAATGTCTGGTAACTTATAATGCCAACAATAGAAAAGTAGTATAGACTGCTATTTTTATTATTTTTGACAAATGATAATAAACAACAAAATTGGAATCAACCTAAATGCCCATCTATAGGGAACTCTCTAAATGAATCATTGTACATTCATACAATGAAATACTATGCAGTTGTTTAAAAATATAAAATAACTTTTTATACATTGGTATAGAAATTTCCGATGTATATATTTATGTGAAAAACTAGAGTACAGAATAGTCTGTATATTATGCTGTTCTTTGTGTAAGTAAATGATTCAGTAGCATTTATTTATATCGTTTAGATATACATTAATACTCTGGAATGACGCAAGAGGTTAATAACTGTGATCACCTGTTTTGAGGGGTCATGAATAAAAACTGGGCAGAAAGGAGTACCTGTTAGTGGAAGGAAGATCATTTATTATATGTCTTTTTATACTTTCTGCTCTCTGAATCCTGCAAATATTCCCTATTCAAACACCTAGCAGTGCTTTTTATAAAAGGGAAAATATCATCATGACATATGCATATATTGGAGCTACCAAACTCTAAACACACATATGAATTTATTACTATGAGCTGTCGGGCACATAATTGGCTTCTTCTGTCTTCCAGAATTTCTGGTCTAGTGCAGCCCTGAGAAATCAGTTGAAGAGCTAGAAAGAGATACTGTGTGGTTATGGTGGCACCTGCAGGACAAACTGAGAATTTCTGTTTGTTGGATTCAGTGTTTGCCTGAAAGGCCTGCATTGGAGGAGGGGAATATTGAGAGTTCAGGGAAATACCTGAGCACAAAAATTAAAATAATAACTGACGAAATTGTCTAACCAAAGGCACATTTACCCGGGTCATACTGGGTATGAGGAGCAGAGTGGAGAGATAAATGTAGGTTTCAGAGCCTCACATATTTGGCTTCCTGTTTTCTCTCTGCTACTTCAGGTAAATGAGCCAGAGCCTTTCTGAGAATCTGTTTCTTTGTGTGTAAAGATGCCAACCCTGCCCATTTTGTGGAGTTGGTGGAAGAGCAGAGGGAACAGGTGTGATGCCCTGCATTGGGTCCTGACACACAGCTGGCTCTCAGCCTCCGTTATCCAGAGCATCCTTGTGCTTGGATGCATCCTTCAGTCTCGTTGCACTCACAAGGCTGACCACCCCTGGACTCACCCTATTTCAGCCCAAACCCCATCATGATGCATTTTCAGCTTTACTCAATTTCCCACAAGCAAGTTCATCACATCATGCACAATTTAGATTTCTTGTATCTCTATATATTAAACTAGCAGAGCCCCACCTCACCACTCTTTACTGTACTCATGCTTTGGCCTCACTTTTTAAAGTGTTGATTTGTTTTATTTTTCAGGAAAAATAATACAAATTATGATTGTACATTTTTTGTGCCAAACTGACAACAACATGCATTTGTTCACATAATGATGTGACATTTTCTCCTCTGGGATCGTTATTAAGCTTGAGCCTGACCTTTCTTCACCTTCAGAATGTAAATGTTCTTCTGAATCTCTGTTCGCCTTATGTCTATATGCACAACATCACACTTTTTGGAGTGATATGCTTCTGTATGTACATAAGTCTAAAGCAAAATGGAATTTGGGATTAAGAACCAAATGAAATTGGTTAGTTATCTTAAACTGTGAATAAATTTAAAATATTTTGTAACTTAGTGAAAGGAATATTTACTAGAGTACCCAACGAGGCACACATAATTTTTAAATGTAATCCAGAAGATATAAGAAATAAACATGGAGTTATGCTTAAATCTAAATTAAAAAGTGATAATGAATCCCAAACAATAAAAAAATTAATAAAGGTAATAATCTTTATAGCTTCATCAAAATAAAATAAAATAAAAGCTGAATTGATTTCCCATTCCCATGATGGTTAGGCCAAATATTGAAAATTAGACAGTAAAGGATACGTGATTATGATCTGAGGCAGTGGAGGATCTCGACTGAATTGGGTGGAGGGCAAGAGAAGAAAGAACCCTCTGTTTCCCAGCAGATGGTGCTGCATATTATAAATATTGTGAGGAGGCTAATGACCCAGGGGGCTCTAGGCCCATCAATCAACACTCTAATGGGAGATTTCAACAATTCCATACAACAGGGATTATAGAGTGACCATCATGATTACTAAAAATAATCCCTGTGATAGTGGACCTGAGATAGGCTCAATCACAGGACAATGAATGGCAAATATAGTGATCATATATAATATCAATAATCATAAAATATTGCTAAAGAATTTAGACATCAAGTTGGAAAATTAGAAACCACGTGGCAATCAATGGATATTATGTTTCTTCATCCCACTAAAGTTAAAAACAAAGGCAGGGGTAGAATTCAGACAACATGCAAGTCTCAGGCAGGAAACAGCCATTATTTTCATATCTGATAATATCTGTCAGATAATTCAGTCAGTATCTGAAATGGATATTTGTAGGATGAATATTTTCAGAGTTAGATAGCCAAACCCAAATAGCTTAAAAGTGAAACCATGGAAAGATCATAAAAAAATCAAAACAATACTGATACACCGGGGGAGAGAGTGTAGGAATAGTCCATGCACATAAGAAAAATTGTTGTTCAGGTAAGTGGAATTAAGGTTAGAACATTTATAAGGTAGAATCTGCCTAGAAAAGAATTTTGGTTATGGGAACAACTAAAAGTAAAGGTAGGATGAAATGATGTCTCAGTCGAGATAAACACAGTTAGGATACTTCAGTTAGACTACTGAAAAATGTGGAGAAGATAATTTGGTATCAGAGTGAACCTGAGAGAAATAGATATAAAAAAGGGAGGTGAAGGGAGATATATCAAGAAATCTATTAGAAAAGGAATAAGGAGAATTCTAGTTTATTCTAGACATGAACAGAAATAGATTATACCCATCTTAAAAACAAGTAAACACCATGAGGCAGAAAAATAGACCACATAGGGATAAATGGCCTTCATGCAATCCCAAGTCAAGGAACCTCTACCATTCCACCAGGGAAAAACAGGAATGGGCTTTCACTTTTGAAAACAACAAAAGCTCAGCCCACATGAGCTTAGACATGGTGTCATATCTAAATCTCTTTGCTTAGTCCTAGGTCACAAAGATTTTATTCTAAAAGTTATTTTCCAAAGTATTAATAACTTTTTACATTTTACATGTAGACTTACGATTCATTTTATGTTAATTTTTGTGTAAGGTGTGAAGTTTAGGTCAAACTTCATCCTTCTTGTCGTGAATGTCCAATTTTCACAGCATCATGTGTTGAAAATATTATTGTTCCTTCATCAATTGCTTTTGCAACTTGTCAAAAATTTGTTGGACATAATTGTGTGGATCTATTTCTAGGCTCTCTGTGGTGTTCTCGTAATCTGTGTCTTTCTGTCTAGAATACTACCTTGATTACTTCTAACTTTATAGTAAGTCTTAAACCAAGGTAGTCTGATTTCTCCAACTTTATTTTTCTTTTCAAAAATTTTTCAACCTACTCTAGTTTATTTGCTATTCTATATTTATTTTCTATTAAGCTAGATTATATCTATAAAAACACTTTGGAGATTTTGATGTTAATTTTGTAAGTCTCCAGATAAAATTTAGGAAGAATTGAGATTCTTACTATGTTGAGTCTTCCAATTAATGAGCATAGTGTGTCTTTCATTTTAATGGTGCTTTTATTTATCTCTTCAGCATTTTGTACTTTGCAGCATAGGGTCTTATAAATATTTTGTTAGACTTACACTTAGTATTTATTTTTTTAATTGGTCTTGTGTTTTTAATTTTGCCTTACAAAATTAAATGCTAGTCTGTAGAAATATAATTGATTTCTTGGTGTTGATCTGGTATTCTGTGATGTTGCTAAGCCTATTTATTAATTCTAGGAGGCTATATTTAGATTTGGGGGGTTTTTTTTTTATATACATTAAAGATCTGAGAACTAGGGACTGTGAGAAAAATTTATCCCATTGTTTGTTTTTTAAAATTTTATAAGAACATATAAAATTTTATAAGCACATTTGTTTATATTTTGTCTATAGCTGCTTTCATACTACAAAAGCAGAAATAAATATTTGCACATTGCCTAAAATGCTGAGAATATTTACTATCTTACCTTTTACAGAAAAAGGATGCTGCCATTTCATTTAGACAATTGTATCATGTGAAAATAGAACAATTTTATTTTTTGCTTTACTATCTGTGTGCCTTTTATATTTTTTTCTTGCCTTATTGCAATGCCTAGGATTTCCAGCACTGTGCTATATAAGAGTAACAAGAATGGGCATCCTTTCCTTGGTCTTAATTTTGGAGGACAAGTTTTCAGTCTTTCAAAATTAAGCATGATATTAGCTGAAGGCTTTTGTTGATATTTTTTAAGAGGTTGAGGGAATTCTCTCTAGTTTTGGAGGGAGTTTGATGATAAATGGGTGTTTGATTTTGTAATGTGTTTTTGATGCCAATTTATATAATTTTGTGGATTTTCTTCTTTATCTTTTAATGTGTCAAATTACATTGATTTTCAAATTTCTGTTTTTTGAGATAGCCTCACTTTGTCATCCTCAGTAGATTGCCATGGTGTCTTACCTCACAACAATCTCTTGGGCATCTTAGCTCACAACAATCTCTTGCTCAAGCACTCCTCTTGCGTCAACCTCCTGATTAGCTGGTGTTTTAGAGATGGAGTCTCACTATTGCCCAGGCTGGTTTTGAACTCCTCAGCCTCCCTGAGCGCTAGGATTACAGGCATGAGCTATTATGCCCTATTTGATTTTCAAACGTTAAGCCAGCCTTGTATTCCTGGAATGATCCCATTTAGCTGTAATACATAATGCTTTGTGTATATGTTGCTGGATAATTTGGTAATGTGTTGTTGAGGATTTTGAGGCCTATAGTTTTCCTATTATGAATTGTCCTTATCTACTTTCAATGTGGGCTTCGTACTAATTTTGTAACATGAGTTGACAAGTACTTTTCCTCTTTTTTCTGGAAATAATTGGATATAATGAGTGTTGATTTTTAAGCATTTATGAGATTATTCGGTGAAATAATATCAGACTTCTTTTTTTTCTAAAGCTTTTTAATTTCAAAATTAATTTATTTAATAGTTATGGGAGTTTTTATATTATGTTTCATCTTTGATGAGTTTTGTTATGTTGTGATTTTTATTTATTTTGTCAAATTAATGTATGTGTCATTATGGTAATGTTTCCTTAATATCCTTTTGATATTTGCAGATTTTATAGTGATATTCCCTCTTTCATGCCTGATATTGGTAATTTGTATTTTTTTTTTTTTCTATTTCTGTTTTGTTAGTAGTTAATCAATTTCATTGATCTTTTTCAAGTAACCAGCTTATGGTTCGACTGATGAATTATTTCTACTTTTTAAAAGTTATTATTTTGTTTTTAATTGGTACGTAATGATTGTTCACATCTATGGGCACAATGTGATGTTTTGATACGTGTATACATTTTATAATGATTAAATCATGATTTTTGATTTGTTATAATTTCCTGTTATAATTTCTTTGTGATGAGAATATTCAGGATTTACTCTTCTAATTATCTTGAAATATACACTAAAATATTGTTTACTATATAGTCACCCTTCTGTGCTATAGAACACCAGAACTTATTTCTTTTATCTAACTGTACCCATTGACAAATCTCTTTCCATTATCTCCTTACCCTCCTGTACCCACCGTCTGGTAACTATATTCTACTTCTATGAGATAAGATTTTTTAGAAACCACAAATGAATGATATCATGTGATATTCGCTTTCTGTGCCTGGTTTATTTTACTTATAATATCCTCCATTTTGATACATGTTGCCATAAGTGCCAAAAATCTTATTCTGTTTTATGCCAGGATAAAATTCTATGGAGTATATATATCCCACATTTTCTTTATCCATCTTTCTGTGTAGATGAACATATATGTTGATTCCATATATTTGTTCCATTTATTTATTAGTTCTAACAATTTTCTGGTGAAGTCTTTAGGATTTATCTATTGGTTATTGTGAATCATATTGCAATAAACATGGGAGTGCATATAGCTTTTCAAAATGATTTTATTTCCTTTGGATAAACATCCAATAGTAAAATTTCTAGATCATATACTAGTTCTATTTTTTATTTTTTGAGGAACCTCTTTACTAGTTTCCATAATGGCTGTACCAATTTTCGTTCCTGCCAAAAGTATGTGTTTTCTATTCTTCACATCCATGACAGTGTGTATTTTTTGTCTTTTTAATACTAGCCATCCTCATTGGGTTGAGGTGATATCTCACTGTGATTTTGATTTACATTTCCTTGTTTATTAGTGAATTTTTTTCCCCCAGGCCTGTTGCCCATTTATATGTCTTCCTTTGAGAAAATTCAAGTTCTTTTCCCATTTGTTAATTGAATTATTTGCTATTTTTGCTTTTGAGTTGAGTTTCTTACTTATTTTGGATACTAGCCCTTTGTCAAATGCATAGCTTTCAAATTTTTCCTTCCAAGCTGGAGGTTATCTCGTCACTCTGTTGATGAGTTCTTTTGTTGTCTAAAAGCTTTTTAGTTTGATGTAATTACATTTGTCTATTTTTGCTTTTGTTGCTTGTGTTTTGAGTTTTATACAAAAATCAGACCAATGTCATGAAGTGTTTCTCTTATGTTTTCTTCTAGTAGTTTTATAGCTTAAGGTCTTACATTTAAGTCTTTAATCTATTCTGAGTTGATTTGTATGTTTGGTGTGAAACAGGGATCTTATTTTATTTTTCTGCATGTGGTTATCCCATTTTCCCTGCACCATTTATTGATTGTGTTCTTAGTAGCTGCTAAAAATTGGGTGGTTGTAAATGCATGGATTTGTTTCTGTGTTGGCTATTCCGGCTCATAGGTCTGTGTGTCTCTATTTATGCCAGTACTGTACTGTTTTGGTCACTATAGCTTTGAAGTTAGAAATGTGATGCCGATAGATATTTTTCTTTTAACTCATGATTGCTTTGACCCTTTTGTGGTTCTGTATGAATTTTAAGATTATTTTTTCAATTTATGTGAAAAATGTAATTGGTATTTCTGTATTGATAGTTTGTAATCTCTAGATCACTTTAGATAATATGAACATTTTAGCAATATTAATTCTTTCCATCTATGGATACAGACTATAACATCATAATCACATATAGATAAATCCTAAAGACTATACTTCCATTTATTTGTATCCTATTTTATATCTTTCATCAAAGTTTTATAGTTTTCTTTATATAGATCTTTCATCTCTTTGGTTAAACTTATTTCTAGGTATTTTATTATTCTTTGTAGCTATCACAAATAGAATGGCTTTTTGATTTTTATTCAGATAGTTCAGTATTGGAACTTACAAATGATACTGATTTTTGTCTGTTGATTTTGTATCCTTCAACTTTGCTAAATTTATTTATTAGTTCTAACAATTTTCTGGTGAAGTGTTTAGGATTTATCTATATGTGATTATGCCATCTACAAACAGGGACAATTTTGCTTCCTTTTTTCCTGTTCTGGTGCTCTTTATTTCCTTCTCTTGCCTAATTGCTCTGATTAGAACTTCCAATATGGTGTTCCAATGATGTGATGTAAGTGGACAGCCTTGTCTTGTTCAGATCTTAAAAGAAGAGTTTTCAGTTTTCCCCGTTCAGGATGGTATTAGCTGTGGGTTAGTCATATTTGACCTTTATTATGTTAATGTATATTCATTCTATACATAGTTTGTTGCATTTTTATCATGAAGGGATGTTGAATTTTATCAATTGCTTTTATATGTCTATTGAAATTATCATATAATTTTTTTCCTTGATTCTGTTAATGTGATGTATTATATTTATTGATTTACATTTGTTAATTTTTTTTATTGTTGGGGAATTATTGAGGGTACAAAGAAACAGGTTAGCTGCTTGCATTTGCTGGAAAAAGTCCCTTAAATAATAGTGTCCCATCCCCTAGAGGTGTGTCACATACTATGGCCCCCACCCCCTCCCTCCTTCCCTCTCTCTGTACCCCCATTTCCTCTTCCCCCACCATGTACTAGCATCAATTGCCCTCATATCAGAATTGAGTACATTGAATTCTCCATTCTTGTGATGCTTTACTAAGAAGAATGCATTTCAACTCTATACAAATTAATACAAAAGATGTCAAGTCACCATCTTTTTTAGTGGCTGAATAGTATTCCATGGTATACATATACCACAGCTTATTAATCCATTCCTGGGTTGGTGGGCATTTAGTTCATTTCCACAATTTGGCAATTGTAAATTAAACTGCAATAAATAGTCTAGTGTAAATGTCCTTATGATAAAATAATTTTTGTTCTTTTGGGTAGATGTCCAGTAATGGGATTGCAGGATCAAACAGGAAGTCTAGTTCAAGTTCTTCTAGGATTCTCCATACTTCCTTCCAAAAGGGTAGTATTGATTTGCAATCCCACCAGCAGTATAAAAGTGTTCCCTTCCGTCCACAACCATGTCAGCATCGGCATCTTTGAGATTTTGTGATGTGGACCATTCTCACTGGGGTTAGGTGATATCTGAGGATGGTTTTGATTTGCATTTCTCTGATAATGAGAGACAATGAGGATTTTTTTCATGTTTGTTAGCCATTTGTCTGCCTTCTTTAGAGAAGGTTCTATTCATCTCACTTGCCCAGTGATATAAAGGATTGTTGGCTCTTTTTATGTTGATTTATTTGAGTTATCTGTAGATCATGGTTATCAAGATTTTCTCCAATTCATAATATGCAAATATCCTTTCCCATTACGTAAGTTGTCTATTTCCTTTGGATGTTGTCTTCTTAGCTGTACAGAAACTATTCAGTTTAATTATGTCCCATTTATTTATTTTTTTTGTTGTAATTGCCACTGGAGTCTTCATAAAGTCTTTCCCCAGGCCAATACCTTCAAGTGTTTTCCCACTTTCAAGTATTTTTATTGATTCATGCCTTTGATTTAGATCTTTTATTCATCTTGAATCAATTTTGGTGAATGGAGAAAGGTGAGGGTTCAGTTTCAGTCTTTTATATGTGGTTATCCAGTTCTCCCAGCACCATTTATTGAATTGGGATTCTTTCCCTCCAGTGAATGTTCTTGTTTGGTTTATCAAAGATCAGGTGGCTATAAGATTTTTGTTTCATCTCATGATTTTCTATTCCATTCCAGGTGTCTATGTCTCTATTTTTGTGCCAGTACCATGCTGTTTTGATCACTATGGCCTTGTAGTACAGCCTAAAGTCTGACAGGCTAATGCCCTAGCCTTGTTTTTATTACTAAGAATTACCCTTAGCTGGCCAGGCGGGGTGGCTCACGCCTGTAGTCCTAGCACTGTGGGAGGTCGAGACAGGTGGATTGCCCTGAGCTCAGAGGTTCAAGACCAGCCTGAGCTAGAGTGAAATCTCATCTCTACAAAAAAAAAAAAAAAAAAAAAAAAAAAAACCCAGGCATTGTGGTGGATGCCTGTAATCCTAGCTACTTGGGAGGCTGAGGGAAGAGAATTACTTAAGCCCAACAGTTGGAGGTTGCTGTGAGCTATGATGTGACAGCACTCTACTGAGGGCTACAAAGTGAGACTGTCTCAATAAAATAAATAAACGGAAAAAAAGAAAAAAAGAGCTTCAAACTAAGACAATTAAAAGCCAATTGAAAGCAAAATTTAAAAAATAATAAAAATAAAAGAATTGCCTTAGCTTTACAAGTTTTTTTCTGGTTCCATACAAAATGAAGAATTATTTTTCTCCAAATCTTGAAAGTATGATGTCGGTATTTTAATGGGGATGGCATTGAACCTGTAGATTGCTTTGGGAATAAACATTTTAACAACATTGATTCTTCCCAGCCATGAGCATGTTATGTTCTTCCATTTGTTAATATTTTCTGCTATTTCTTTTCTTAGGGTTTCCTAGTTTTCTTTATAGAGGTCTTTCACCTCTTTTGTTAGGGATATTCCTAGGTATTTCATTTTCTTTGAAGCTACTGAGAAGGAATTGTGTTCTTGATTAGCTTCTCATCTTGGCTGTTATTGGCATATGCAAAGGCTATTGACTTGTGGACATTGATTTTACATTCTGAGATATTACTGCATTTTTTTTTATCACTTCCAGGAGTCTTGTGGTTGAGTCTTTGGGGTTCTCTAAATATAAGATTTTATCATTGGCAAAGAGGGAAACTTCTTCTGCCCTCATTTGGATGCTCTTTATTACCTTCTCTTGCCTGATTGTAGTGACTAGAACTTCCAGTACTATGTTGAATAGTAGTAGTGATAGAGGACAACCTTTGACTGGTTCCAGTTCTGAGTGAAAAATCTTTCAGTTTTACCCCATTCAGTGTAATATGACCTGTGGGTTTTTCATAGATGGCTTTGATCATAAATGTGCCACCTATGCCTGTATTCTTCAGAGTTCTAATTAGAAAAGGCTGTTGAATTTTATTGAATGCTTTTTCTGCATCTATTGAGAGCATAACATTTCCTTTTTAATTTCTTCTTCAATTCATTTGTTATTCAGGAAAATTTTGTTAAATGTTCATGTATTTGTATAGTTTCCATTTTCTGTTGTTAGTAATTTCTAATTTTTTTCTATTGTGGTCAGAAAAAATAATTGATATGATTTCAATTTTTAAAAATTTGTTGATGCTTGTTTTGTGGCGCAGCATATGATTTACCCTGCAGAAAGTTCCATGTGCTGATGAGAAGTGTATCCTGCTGCTACTGGGTGGAATACTCTCAAGTTAATTCCCCATCTAGATTTTCCACCCATTGCTAAAAGTGGAGTATTGAAATTCCCTAATATTCATGTATTGCTGCCTATCTCTTTCTTCAAATCTGATATTTGCTTTATATCTCTGGGTGCTCTGTGGTTTAGTGCACATGTATTTATAATTTGTATATCCTATTCTGAATTAATGCCTTTCTCATGATATAATGGCCTTTGTCTCTCTTTTGTTAAGTTTATGACTTAATATCTATTTTATCTGATAAAAGTACAGTTCTTTTTTGTCTCTTTTGGTTTCTTTTTGCATAGAATATCATTTTTTATTCCTTCACTTTCAGTCTCTTTATTTCTTCATAACTGAAGTCAATTTCTTGTAGGCAATACATAACTGGGTTTTGTTTTCTATCATTCAGGTAGCATATATTTTTTACTTGAGGAATTTAATTCATTTACATTCAAAGCTATTATTAATAGAATAGAACTTACTTCTGCCATTTTGTTTATTGTTTTCAGGTTGTTTTGTCTATCCTTTGTTTCTTCCTTATTGTTTGCTGGTTTTGATTCTTTTATCTGTCTCATTTTTGTATACATTATAATTTTTTTCCTTACATTTATAATAGACTGTTTTAAGCTGATAATTTAACTTTGGTCACACACAAACACTCTAGATTTTTACTTACTTGCACCCTAATTTACAATTTTGTTGCCTTAATTTACATCTTTTTATATTGCGTATTCCTTAGTATCTTACTACAGTGAGACATATTATATAGATTTCATTGACAATTTTAACCTTCATAGTAGAGATTTAAAAGATTATACACCACTATTACCTTAATGGAATATTCTGAATTTGATCATGAATTTACCCTTATCAACCCTGAATTTGATTTTGGATTTGCCTTTACCCATGAATTTTATACTTTCACAATGCTTCATAGGGTTTCCATCATTCCCTTGAGATTCAGGGATCTCCTTTAGACATTTTAGTTGGAGTATAGTTATTTCTTGTTGCTGTTGTTTTAGTCTTTTATTGTGGGAAGGGATGAGCAGTAGGTATCTGTAGTCAGTCATCTTGCTGACATCACTCTTGATTTTCTATTTTCAATTTCACTAATTTCTATTAGGTTAATTATTTTCTTCTTTTTGCTTAGTTTAAGCTAATTTTCCCTTGTTTTCTAGCTTTCTGATTTAGAAGATAAAATTATTGATATGAGACAGTCAGTGGTAATAATTTCCTTTTAAGCAATGCTTACCTACATCTCACATATTTTGGTATATTGTATGATTATTTTTACTCTGTTCAATGTAATATTTTATTTCCCTTTAGAGTTCTTCTGTGACCCTTGGATTATTTAAATGCATGCAGTTAAATGTCTATATATTTGAAGATATTTCTATTACCTTTCTAATAGATTTATAGTTTAATTTTATTGTGATTACAGGACATATTTTGCATGATTTCAATTCTTATATATTTGTTGAGGTTTGTTTTAAGACCAGGGATATTGTTGTGGTGAATATTCCATGTACAATTGAAAAAAATTTGTATTTTCATATTGCAATTTCTTTTCCATGTATAATTGAAACAATTCTGTTTTTGTTTGGTGGAGTTTTCTATAAGTAGCAATTAGATTTTTATGAATTGATAATGTTTTTTCAGTTCCACTATATTCTTGCTGGTCTTCTGTTCATTGATTCTATCAATTATTGAGAGAGGAGTAACTGAAATTATAAATAAAATTTACTGTAATTATAAATTTGTGTTTCTTTTTTTAGTTATGTCAGTTTTTGCTCCCTATAATTTTCAGCTTGATTGTTTGCCGTGTATATTAAAGTTGTACTGTCTTTTTCTAGTGGATTAACTCTTTTGTCATTATAGAATGTATCTTTTATTTCCTCTTTTATCTGATATAAAGCCACCTTACATTTTCTTCATTAGTGTTCTTCATTAGTGAATTCTTCATTTTTCATTAGTGAATGTTGCTTTTTCCATTCTTTACTTTTATCCTAACTATATTATTATAGTTAATTATAGTTAATATATTATATTTAAAATTAATTTCCTATTAATAGCAAAGAGTATATCATAGTTTTTATCCATTCTAAAATGTGTTCTTTAATTGTGTACTTATATTTATAGTAATTATTGATATATTAAGACGTTTTCATTTATTATATTTTCTGCTTGCCTTCTCTGGTTTTCATTTGTCTATTTTCTGCTTTCTTGTGGGCTCTTGAGCATATTTTCCTTACATACATTGAGAACTACATTAGATAATATTATAATTTTGTTTTCAACCAATATAATTTTTTGACTAATACAATTTTTAAAACTCTTATGGAGAATGATGCTTTATTATATTTACCTATTTCATTGCTCTTTCTTTATTCCTAATGTCCCAGGTTTCTTTAATTATTATTTTCTTTCTGTTAGAATACTTTACTTTTTTAAATTTCATGTTAATATGAGGGTACAAATGGTTAAGTTACAATCTTTGCATTTGCTACTCTGTTAGAATACTTTTCATCAGAAATTCTTTTTGATCAGGCCTACTGACAACATTTTACTTATTTTCTCTAGTTAGAGGTTTTTCAATTTTATCTTCTTATAAAAACAACTTTATTTCATTGATGTTTTGTCTTTATTTTAGTCTCTACTTCATTTATTTCTGCTCTGATTTTTATTATGTCTTTTCTTCTACTAATTTTCTGTTTGTTTTGTTTTTCTGTTTTTTTGATTTATAACTTTAAACGATTTATTTGAGATAAACAATGTTAAGCACTTTCCTGGTGTCAATAGAAGAGAACACAAATTCTGTAAAATAATTTTTAAAGGTTTATTTTGAGCTGAATTTGTGTGACTGTGGCCCAGAAAGCCAAGCCCAAGAAGCCTTGAGCAAGTAATCTCACTGTGGTTGAGTTATAGTTTGATTTTATACGTTTTAGGAGATAGGAATTATACATAAAATCATAAATTAATTTATGGAAGGCATATTAGGTTAGTCCTAAAAGGCAGGGTATCTCAAAATGAGGGGTTGCAAGTTCTATAGGTGGGTTTAAAAAGTTTCTTTGATTTGTTGTTGGTTAAAGAAATGAAGCTTTGTCTGTTTAAAGGCTTATAGAGTGTTTTATCTTAAGGAAGCCTGCTAATTATAGATTTGCTTCCAGACATAAACCAAAATTCATGCAATCTACATATTCTATTAAGTAATCGATGACCTGCAGGTGTGGTTTAATCTTACTCTTGCACGACCTTAGGCCTGTTAATGATTTTGTATCTTATTGTTACAGAAAACAACTCCAAGAGGGACCTGGAATAACTAGCACCTCAGATCTCCCTTCTCTTTGTGGCCAACAACTCAACTTTAATGTTTTTATTTTATGGGGAGCGGGTCCCTTGGCCAAGAGGGGGTCAATCCAGTCATTTGAGGGACTTAAGATTTTAATTAAGTTCATACTTGCCCCCTTTTGACCAAGATATATGCTAGAGGCAGCATCAATGGCCAAACCTTTACTTTGTCTTACCATTGCAAGAGTAGTGTAGTTACCTTCCCTGGGTCCATCTAGGCCCTCAATGGACCCCTGTAACTAAAGGATTTAGGGACAAAAAGCTTATAGCGAATCAAAAGCTTATAGAAATTAAACACTGCAGGCCAGTTGGGAATAGAGATGGATAGGTATTTACTAAACTTTTATAACTTTTTTTGTAATGTAAGAGCAAAATCCAAAAGTAAGGTTACAAAAATATCCATGAATATTGAGATATTGTAATCTTGAGTTTATTTACAGACTTACAGCAATTTGTTATATAAAGCATAACCATTGTTAAACATTTAAGTTAAGGAATTTAGAGACTTTTATTGTACAGCAATATTTTTTGTAGTCCCTTTAGTTATTTGTTCTAAGGTGGCTAGTAAATGTATTTTAAATAAATGTATTTTACATCTATTTACATAAACCCTATAACCAGGAAGAACTATACCCAGGTTCTGTCATCAGGTATCTTGTATCCGCTCTATAATTTTCTTTTAAGTCTATGAGGAGCAAGAAATTCTTTATGTTTGTGATGCATACCCAAACCACATGGCCTGAAAAGGCAAAGTCCCTCATTTTGTCAACTGTTTAAGGATCCATATATCTGTTCTTGATTTGGAGGCTCTGAACTAATTCTATCCCTCAAAATCAGCCCTTACAATCTCACATGTTCCCTTTTCTGCTTTGTACCTGGTCCTAGAGAGAGGAGGTTTGTATTTTTAGCAGCAGGGCATTGGGAACAAAGAATAGATTGGGAAGATAGATTGAACAATTTTTGAATTTTAGAGAGATGTGTGTCAGGTAAACTTTGCTATTTACTGAATATTTATCCTGACTCTGGAAAATAGAGTAAAAAGAATCAGCAATGCTTTATATAAAAAGTCATAAAAATATGTTAGTTCTGGCTTGGTGCCCATAGCTCAGTGAGTAGGGCACTGGCCACATACACGGAAGCTTAGGGTTTGAGCCCAGCTTGGGCCTGCTAAACAATAATGACAGGTGCAACTAAAAAATGGCCAGGAATTATGGTGGGCACCTATAGTCCTAGCTACTTGAGAGGCTGGGGCAAGAGAATCATTTAAGCCCAAGAGTTTGAGGTTGCTGTGAGCTATGATACCCCAGCACTCTACCAAGGGTGACATAGTCTCAAAAAACAAACAAACAAACACAAACAAACAACAACAACCCCCCCACACACACACAAATCCTGGACCATAGCAGATTACAAAGTATTGTTTGAGAAGAATCAAAATAAAATAATAATTGTCTGTATATGATAAAAGTTTTATAAAACCTATGGTTAAAGATGTAAAGGAGATTTGGCTATTTCTATAGCATATGACAATTTACCATAATACTTATAATTCCTATTGATAATGTAATAAGACTTTGGGATTTTAGGAGTCTCATACAGTTTTGGAACAGACATACATAATATATTTCTGTAAATGTAACCCAATGACAGTTAAGCACCATTTCATATTTGACAATGCTTTTTCTGTAGCCTTTAATAGACCAACTAATCCTAGTATGTTTCTGTTGGCATTTTAGTGGCTCTATTATTAAAAAGCTAATTTGAGATTAAAAGGACTAAATTTAGAATTTTTTTGGAAAGTTTGTTAAATATTAAGTGTTTAAAACGTGTTCAAAATAGAATCACAAGTCACCTAGAAAATGGACATTTATTTAACCAAAAGAGTGATAGATATGAACAAATTTTAAAGGCAATACAGAAAATTATATGGACACAAACTTTAACCTTTTTAAAGTTTAATTTTTCTAGTTATTAAAAACCTAATGGCAATAAGCACAGAGCTTATCTTGATAAAGAATAAAATATTTGTTTCTTTTATGCCAGTTATTTAAAGATAAACAAAAACCTTCTATAGTAGGACTAGTTTGTTTGTTTGTTTGTTTTTATGGGGCCTAGTTAGATAACTTTTAAGTAAAACATAATGAAAAATGCACTTGAATTAATTATACATAGCAAGAGTGTGTCTAGGGTAATAAGTGTTCGGTATATTATTGAGGAATGTGAATGAGAAAAACTAGTAGGGGAACAAATGACTGTGGACAACAGCATAAAAAGTTTTCCTGAACATATTAAATAATTTAGACACATCAAGAAAAAACAGGAGTATAGTGTTAACTTATATTGAAGGAAAAAATTGCTTTTTTCCATTTCAGTGCTTGATATTGGTCGATTCAAGATTTCTAATTCTTTCTGGCTGAGTTTTGGAAGGTAGCATGCTTCCCGGCATGCTTCCATGGTCCATTTCCTCTATGTTTTCATATTTCTGAGAATAAAGTTTTTGATAGTAATTGTTGAGAGTTTTTTTGTTTCTGTGGCATCTGTTATCGTACCCTTTATCATTTTTGATTGAAATTATTAGACTTCTTTTTTTCTGTTTCTGGTTAGTCTATGTAAGAGTTTATCAATTTTATTAATCTTTTCAAAGAACCAACTTATTTTTTCATTGGTCTTCTCAATGATTCTTTTGTTTTCAATTGCATTTAATTATGCTCTAATTTTGATTATTTATTTCCTTCTACTGGGTTTTGGATTGGATTGTTCTTTCTTTCCCAGTTGCTTGAGATGGCCCATTAGGTTGCTGACTCGCTCTCTTTCTGTTTTCTTGATGAAGAAATCTAATGCTATAAATTTCCTTTGAAGGATTGCCTTCACAGTATCCCACAGGTTTTGATAGTTTGCGGCTTATTTATCATTTTATTCAAAAAATCTAATGATGTCCTTCTTAATCTCATCTATGACCCACCTATCATGCAGCTTAAGGTTAGTTTCTATAACTTTATTTGAGTATAAAGATTTCTGTTGCTCTGAGTTTAACTTTTATTCCACATGGTCAGAGAAGATGCAGGAGATAATTTCTATTCTTTTGAAAAACATGCACTGGGGAAAAGAATCCTTATTTAACAAATGGTGCTGGAAGAACTGGTTATCCACATGTAAAAGACTGAAACTAGGCCCACACCTCTACAAAAATGGATTCTCAGAAGATAAAAGATTTAAATTTAAGACATGTTAACAATAAAAATTCTAGAAGAGAGTGTGTGTAAAACACTTGAAGATATTGGTGTAGGACAAAACTTTATGAGGAAGACTACCCTGGAAATTGTAACAACATCAAAAACAAACAAAAAAAATTCTGTCCCACAAATAAAGCAAACAGGCAACCACAGAATGGGAGAAGATTTTTGCATGTTATGACTCTGACAAAGGTCTGATAACTAGAATCTACAGAGAACTAAAATTAAGCAATAAGAAAAGAGTGAACAACCCCATTTATAAGTGGGCAAGAGGCATAAACAGAAATTTTTCCAAAGATGACAAATGAATGGCCAACAAACATGACAAAATGCTCATCATCTTTAATCATCACAGAAATGCAAATCAAAAGCACTTGGAGATATCACCTATCCCAGTAAGATTATCCCACATCACAAAGTCCCCAAATGCAGATCCTGGCATGGATGTGGAGAGAAGGGAACACTTCTACACTGCTGGTGGGATTACAAACTAATACAGCATTTATGGAAAGAAGTAGGGAGAGTCCTCACAGAACTAAAAGTTGACCTTCCATTTGATCCCCAATCCCATTAGTAGGTATCTACCCAGAAGAACAAAACTCATTTTACCACAAAGACATTTGCACCAAAATGTTTATTACAGCTCAATTCATAATTGCCAAGTCATGGAAACAACCTAAATGTCCATCAACCCATGAATGCGTCCACAAATAGTGGTATATGAATAGCACAGAATACTATTCAGCCATTAAAAAAGATGGAGACTTTACATCTTTTACAGGATGGAACAGAAACACATTCTTCTTTGCAAAATATCACAATAATAGAAAAATAATATCCAGTGTACTGCATACTAACATGAAACCAATATATAAACAATCATATGCTCATATGAACAACAAAACACAACTATAGTCTAGTATGGGGGCAGGTGGAGGGGGGGAAGTAGGGAGAGGAGAGGATTATTGGTAGAAGGAGGGAGAGCATGTGGCAGGATCTCACCTAATGTGAACATTTCAAGGGTATACATAACATGCCCCCTGAGTGAGGAGCTCTTTTACAACTGGAACTTTACCCTGGATGTGAGAACAATGTGATCTAAAATTTGTACCCTCATATTAATTTGAAAAAAATAATGAGTATATTTTATTTAATTTTATAAAACTTATGGAATCTAAATTATCTGAACATTTTATTTGTAAGTATTTATCCCATTTACAGTTACTAAATTTATTTATCTATTTTAGTTTACTTAGGTCCTAGTTATCATTTGAAGTTATTTTCTGTTTACTTTTTTTACATCCTATGAATTAGATATATAACAGAGACTAGGAAATAAAATATAGTTTTAATTATTATTTTTGAACTAAAAAATTCCTACAAAGAATTTGTAAGCATTCTAGTAAGCATTCTAGTAAGACTTGCTATTTTGAACAGTATAACATCTTTTCTCAGTTTTTTAAGTACAGTGGGAGTTTTAAAACATAGCTTGTTTGAAGGTGTTAACTAATTTGAACCTTCTAAAACCCCCAAGTCCCAAGACAAAAGCTATTGACATTGTAGAGATCAAAGGTCCCTGTTCCTCCCACCTCAAATTAAGCCAAACTGTAGGGAGGAAAAGCCTCTGTCCCACTAAAAGTTTGCTGAAAAATCACTGACAAGAGACACATTAGTTAATAGGAGGTAAAATTACAAACTTATTTTAATGTGTATTCATGGGAGCTGCAGAGTGAATACCCAGTGATACAGGGGAAATTGTCCATTTTTATACTTAGATTCAATAAAGCTTGAACAATTATGTAGAAATATTTTTGTATGATCTAAAGCTAACAGACTGGGGGCAGGGCAGCAAGGCTTTCTTGTTTAGATTCTAATTGACCTTTCTGAGCATCCCGTTTTTTTCCTTTGTGATATGGGGTAAGGTCTTTTCTGGAATGAGGGTCTTAGAGTCAAATAGGTCAGTCACATAATTACTTTATGGCTAGTTTTCACATAGAATAATTTTAGTCATTATGGCTGGCTTTCTGGATAAGTGATTCTTGCTTTTTTGGCCTGCCTTTGGAAAGAAGAATTCTGGTGTGTATGACTAGCCTTAGGAATGCAACTGAGAGACAGGAAGACAAGTGAAGGTCACAGAACTTTTATTTCCAAGGCTTTTATTTTAGTGGACTGTTTTCTGAGCCCCATCAAATATAAACCTGAATGCAGACTGAACAAACTTTCAATACAAATCTTTAACACTTCAAACAGTTACACGAAATTGTCACATTTTTACATGAAGATTACAATTAAGCTATTTAAAAAACAATCTAAATAATCTTAAAACATTTTCCAACTTGAGTGTAAAATTGAGTACATGTAATACATCCAAAGAGTAAGATTGTTTTGAGATTTTTCTTGTATTCTAAGAAAAATCCTCTTCATTCATTTTTGAATAAATTAGCATATAAAAATTAAAAGTTTTGAGATTTTCAAATTTCCCTATGCAATGAACTTTGCTGTGACAAAACAGTATACACACAACTGGCTAGCATGCAAAGCATAGGAAAAATCAAGAGTGTGGGAAAACTGAAGCCTCTGATTTTTTTTAAGCTCTCATAACTGCAGTTCCTAGGGCAGCTTTAAATCCCTAATGATACTGTTAATATTAGGTGATAGAAAGAATGAGTTAGAAACATTTTGTATCTATCTTTCCACAGACATCAAATTCAGTGGGAGAAACTTTTATCTACAACTAGGATTAAGAGACTAAAAACCACCATATTCTCATAAACCTTTGGCCATAAGTTTCTGGTTTTGTATTTCTATTTACTTGATGCTTTACTCGTTTTGATTTATGCATGTCTACATTTTTATCTAAGTAAGAACCTAAAAGTTAAACACGGATATTTTTGTTGATAACAAGTGGTTTAGCAGTTATTACTAAAACAGAAATATTAAATTAGCCTTATTTATCAAAAACTACATAAACAGATCATCTTTTGGGTTGGGTTTATAGTTTTATAATCTTTGTGTCAAAATCTTGACATTTTAAAAACATAACAGTGATCACTAAATCCTGGCAAAAATATATCCTGACATTTTGAAGATATTTTTGTTTTTAATTTATCAATAATTTCTAACTTATTTATCAAACATTACTGAATTTATGTAAACTTGATAAGTGTTTGGGTTCATTTAATTAATTTATGAACAATCATTTATAAGACAGACTACTACCATGTAGACACAATATGTAATACATGTACATACATAAAACACACCTAAACACATACACACACATGCATATGCACACCAAGCTTTGATAGTTTTTACCTCAGAATTCTAGACATGAGGTAGTAATACAAACCCACTGGTTTCCAAGATGACTGGATCCAGGTTACCTCTGACAAAATTGTAACTTGTTTACATGGCTGAACATTAGTTGTCCTTATAAGTAAACTAGTAAGACCTGTGGATCAAAGTTTTGAGAAAAGTAGTTTGTAATGGCATTTTGACTTTTAAAAAACCCTCTTTTTCTCTTTAGTTTAAAATAAGTTTTCAATATTTACATTTTAGCCATAACTGGCTGCAAGATCTCTAAGTAACTATTAGTTAGTAATACCAGGAACATTCATTTTATCTCAACATCATTAGAAAAATTTATCAAGTTCATCATAGGCAGAAAAGAAAGAAACAGAGAGCTAAAGAGACTCAAGAATTTTAACTTATAGTGACAGGTCAATCATTTGAGCTCAGAATTTTTCTTGCTGTAATTAGCCCATCAATTAAAACTTATGCATGATAATTGGCCATAGTCAGCTGGAGCCTTAAAAATCCTGGCATTCTTTTGGACTCTCCATGAATACTTGCAAGTAGAGGTACAGTAAAGCAACTGGGATGCCCAAAAGGAGTCATTCTCTTTGTCTTTCCTCATTTTGGGGGAATTTGTTTACCATTTCCCTTTTTAAAAAGGAAGCAAACAGTAGTCTAGGTTTAGTGCAATGAATCAGAGTGTGCTGATTGCAAGTGGGAATATGCAATGTTCATCACAGAGTCATTCTTACTCTCTTACATGTCTCAGTTTCCCTTTTTACAGTCTACCACCTCCAAGAGGGCTCCAAACACTGAGTAATCTTCTCTTATACACATGTATACAGTTCCTGTATGAGCCTTCTTTTAATTAGTTTGCATTGGGGGTTCCATAGGGCCACTTTGAGTATGGGGAGTCACCTCAGTCACTCCAACTTAGACCCCCAGTCACACAGTTCCACAGTACAGCTAGAAAGAGTAAAATGTCCTTTCTCTTCAGAGCTAAGGAACTCAGTCTCTCTCATTTAACTACAAACAGAAAAGTTCAGTTCTTCTTTTGAAAATGTATAGAAAAGTTGATTGAGATTAATTTGGGAAGGAAGAGGCCATGTAGAAAATCCTCTAGAATGCACCTCTAAATCAAAATTAAGATCCCAAATAACATCTTCTAGGAAAAGGCGAAACAATTAAGAATAAACTGCAACCATCAACAAAAATTATTAGGTTTAGCGATCAAGAGAATTTGTGAGTTTCAGCTCAAGGAGAGGCTCAGAGTCAGAGGGGACCATGCTGATACTTGACACTGAGTTCAAGCTACTTTTTAGGGGGTCCTGAGTCTTCACTCAGGACCTATGTTGGGTAGTGATCTTGTCAACTACAAAAAAAAAAAAAAAGAAAAGAAAAGAAAAAAAGTCCTCAAACTCTGTAAGATAATTTAAAGAGGTTTATTCTGAGATGAATATGTGTAAAGATGGCCAAGAGAGTATGTCCAAGAAGGCTTGAACAAGTGGTTTCACCATGGTTGGGTTACAGTTTGGTTTTATACATTTTAGGGAGATAAGAATTACACATAAAATCATAAATCAATGCATGGAGGTCATACATTGATTTGGCCCCAAAAGTCCAAATTACAAGTTATAGGTAAGTTTACAGAGTCTTTGATTTGTAATTGGTTAAAGAAATGAAGCTTTATTCAAAGGCTTGAAATGTTTTAAATTAGGACAAAGAAGTTTGCTAATTATAGACAAGCCACTGGAGACTCCAATACACCAAGAGTCAAGTGATCGTTAAGTAAATTGATGATCTGCAGGTGTGGTTTAACCTTTGCCTTACATGGCTTTTGCCTCATTAATAATTTTTTATCCTGATGTTATAAGGAATAACTCAAAAAGGAATAAAGCATAACTAGGCATGTATGACTTGCCTTCTCCTCATGGCCAGCAACTCAGCTTTAAGGTTCTCTTCTTTTGAGGGGTGGGGAGGGTGACTCCTCGGCCAAGAAGAAGTCCATTGAGTCAGCAAGGGCTCTTAAGATTTTATTCAGTTCACACCAAGATTTTATTTTAGTTCACACTGAGAATGTTTTTATTTCACCTTTATTTCAAAAAGATTTTTTTTTTTTTTTGTATATAGATATCTGCATTAAAATTTCTTCTCATCCAGTGACCAGAAAATATTTTGTCCTGATCCCTGTGGTTTCAGATGAGATATCCACTATTAGTTGATTTGGTTTGCCCTGTAGTCAATCTGTCATTTATCTTTCAGGAATTTCTCTGTAAATCTTTGAGTGTTATATCTTTAGTTTTCAGAAGTTTGATTCTAATTGTCTAGGAATGGATTTCTTTGGACTTATTTTTGGCTTTCTCACCTTCTTGAATCTGTATTTAATTCTTTTAGCAAATTTGGGATGTTTTCCACCATTACTTTAAAAAAAAATGTTCATTCTCATGCACTTTTTCTTTTTCTTCTAGGACTCTGATGACACAAATGTTAGATTTGATATTATTGTCCTATAAGTCTCTGAGATTCTTCTTCTTTTTTTTTTTGTAAAGTCTCTGAAATTCTATTTATTTTTTTCCAATTTTCTTTTTGTCCATTGCTCAAATTGAATAATTTTTATTCAATTTTGATGGTTCTTTCCTATGTCATTTCCATTTTCCTATGAAGCCTATCTAGTGAATTTTAGTTTAATTATATTTTTTAGTTCTAAATTTTCCATTTGATTCTTTTTTGTAGTTTCTATTTATTTGCTGAGAATTTTCATCTTTAAAATTTATTTTAAGAGTGTTTCTAATTATTCATTTGTATAATAGCTGCTTTAAAATTCTTGTCAAATAATTTCAATATCCATGTCATCCTGGTGCTCTAGCATCTGCTGATTGCCTTTTCTCCTTCAATTAAGGTTTTCCTGGTTTTTGGCATAATGAGTAGTTTTTTAGACATTTGGTTTATTAAGTTGTAAAACTTATTAACTGTAATAAGTTTTTATTTAGATTTTGTTTTAGCAGATAACCCAAGCATGCATTTCATAGCCTACTTTTGTGAAGTGTAGTTTATATATCAAATATCTTTTCAAAGCCTTTGCAGTGCTATTCTTATCTGCTGCGCTGTGTGCTACCCAAAATACAATAAAAAACCTGGTTTTTATTTACATGGCAGATCAGTTCAGTTCTTAAAAATGTTTGGATTTTGTATGTAGATCTTTCCTTTGTATGATTTTTATTCCACTCTCAAATTGAAAAAGGGAAAAGTGCTACCTAGTTACTAAAAGTGTGAATGGAGATCTAAGTCCCTTCCCATTGTATTTGTCATATCACTGAACTGGTGAGAGTGTAAGAAGCACCAGCTCATTACTTTCAGGTGGTAATGGAATCCAGGACTCTGCCCATAATCTCCATACTGCCTACCACAAATGTAGGTGAGGTGTGGCCTTTTTCTTTTTACACTGTTTGTCTGAAATAGGGTGGGTTCTGCCCAAAGAGGCAACTCCTCTTCTACTCTATTGGCTAGAGAGAATATAATTTTCCTGGAGGTTTTTTGGCCTGTGCCTATTGGCATTTACAGATTGGAGTCTTCTCCAGGGCCCAGGCTGGGATATACTGGAGGCAAAAACAAAATGAAAAAAAAAAAAAGAAGAAGAAAGAAGAAAGAAGGAAGAAGAAGAAAAAAGAAAAGAAAGAAAGAGAAAATACCATTATTTCTCAAGTTCCAAAATTCCTAGCCAGTACACCTTCTTTTCTCCAATTTCAAATTCTTCTAATATTCATTTGATTTTTTCCCCCAGGCTTTTAAGCTGTAATTAGTGGAAGAAATCCAGTGAAAGGTGCTTCCTTCATTTTATTTGAAACCACCAGGTCAGTGATTTCTTCATTCCATGTCATGGTAGCCGCTGACTCCCACTCTTAGAGCTCTTCCAAAAATTTTGCAATAATTAATTTGTTATATTGAAATCATAATACTTTTCTTCTTAAACTAACTAGAAAGTTTTGTTTTGTTTTCCATTGGCATTGACTGATATTCTGGAAAGTTGCCAGTTGGGTAGTTAGTGACCGAACACTGAAGTACTGAGTCTTGCCATAGGAATTCCATTGAATACTCTTTTTTATGAATTTTATTGCCACATAATATAGGTTCTGGCCATTATAAACATAAGAAAATGTCCACTACTCAACTTTTACCTTTCAGTGGTTATATGACTTCATGTGCCATCTAGAATCTAATTCACATTCAGAAGCTTATATTCAAAGGAGTGAAGGGAATGTGATTTGTAGATTTTCAATATTTTTATTACATAGAGTTACTGGAGAAAAAGACTGGGATTGATACAGCAGAGTCAGTCCACACTCTCCACAATAGCCCATCTTTGTAATACATGGTCAATATTCACACAGGAGTTTCTGCAGGTATTTAAATAGCCAAACAAAAGCAAATACCAATATGTTTCTTCCTTGCAAAATGCACCTCTCCCTTCTACAAATGAATAGGTCTTCTCTCTCAAAGGGGAGGCCCAAGGTAACCTGCATCAGTTTATCACTTTCTGGATGCTATTTATTCTTCTTTCATACTAGTTTATGTGGTACTCCATTATCAAAAATAAGGGATAAAACATGATTTAATATAATATGAGACTCAGAGAAAAGAAGAAAGAAAAAAATATGTATATATAAAACTTTTAATCCTATGCAGCTGGTCAAGAGATCATATTTGTTATGTATAACTTTAAGTGTTCATGCCTACTCAACTCTCCTATCCTTCAGAGCACACTGAGGATTATATTTTCCTGCCTCTTTGCCATTAGATTAGGCAGCCCAATCTGACAAGTCTTTACCAGTGGGCTGTGAGCAGGAGTAATATATACAACTTCCAGACAAAGACATTTAATTGCTAATGTAAAAACTTTTCACTCTCTTCTCTTCCATCATAGAAACCAAGGGTGCATCATGTTCCATGTGGTGAAGCTAGAGGTGGCGATGCCTTTGTGACAATGTGAAACAAACCCTCCACTGGTTAATGACATGAATTTGAAGTAAGAAATATACTTTTTGGGGTTTCAAAGTTAATTTTATACTGAAGCATAGCCTATTCTATCCTACATATTAAAGCTACCCATTCCAAGTTCCCATTGGCTTCAGCCAGTATCTCAGCTGGTTGAGGTTATTTACACAGAAATGTTATCTAAGTCTAGATTCCTTATGTGTCTGAATCTTGGGTAGTTCTCTCTGAATTGTACTGGGATAAACTTTCATTAACTTTTATCACTGGTTCTGGCAAGTGAATATTCAAGAATATCCATTCAGCTTCATATATATTTCTTCATCTCCCATTGCCTAATAGGAATGTTATTTCTACTTGATAACCAGTATAAGTCACTTGATAACTAGTATAAATCACTTATAGTAATTCCTTTTGTGGAACATTGACTCAAAGCCCCAAATTGCTGCAAATGATCACATGGCACTCTCAAGTTCTAGTTCAATGGGTTTCTTGCTTTGTAATGTTATAGATGCATTCTCCAATTGGGCATATAAAACAATAAATCTGAAAGTCACACAACTTTGAAGTTGACCATTAAATGTAATTGGGAGAGGTGGCACTCTAATTTTTATTCCTGGAGCCATATATTCTGACTTTAGGAGCAACAACATCATATATTGATCGCTATTTCAAAGACTATATGACACCTTCCAAGAGAGCAACCCATTCTTGTAAAATCATAAAAGTTTTTGATGATGTGTTCTTCTTTAAAGAACAATCTCATATAACAGGAAGATAAAGTATAAATAGATACCTAATCCCTAGGCTTTGTTATTGCTATTATTTAAATTCAGCTTTGTCCTTGATCTGAGATCTAGCCACTACTTCTAAGATGTGACCCTTTTAGAGCTCAGTTGAAAGCCTAGATTATTTAACAAAATCCTTCCATCTTGATGAAAATAGAACTCCAATTTCTGTCTCCATTGTACCACACACCTGCTAAAAACTTTATTCAACTACTTAGGTTATTTTGTTTTTCTTGAAGGCTTGCCCTACATGTGTGCAGTATAGTTTAGGAATTTGACAACGCTTAGAGGGAAAACTGCATGCAGAATTTCAGGATCAGTTATTTTTTGTTTCCTAGTATCTGAGATTTTGCCTTTTAAATCTCATCTAAGTTAGCATTCCTAAACTCCTACTTCTATCTTCATTTAGATTTTGTTTTCTGCCTGCATCCTTTAGTGGGCAAATATTCTCAGAGAAAAATCTAAGTGAAAGTGGAGCCCACATTAGTGGATTTAGTTTCCCTCACAGTATGTACAATCTGACATTTAAGTTCATGAAATCATTCTTGAAAAATTACTACACACCACATTGCCAAATATTACTGTGGTCACCTTCAAAGTACTCCTTTTGGAAGCTATGCAATGATCCCAGAGTCTAGTTAATTCTTGAAAGCAATTTTTGAACTTGCTTGTTTTCTGAAGTGGTCATCAAAAGTGTGAAATAGACAAAGTATAAAGGGGAAGAAAATATTCACAAAGTATATATCTGGTAAAGGGCCAATATTCAGATTCTACAAAGAACTCAAACAAATCAGCAAGGAAAACACAAACAACTCCACTAAAAAGTAGACGAAATGAACAGAAGCTTTTTAAAAGAAATAAAATGGCCAACACATACGTGAAAAAATGTTCAACATCGCTAATCATCAGATGCAAATTAAAACCAAATAGATGTCACTTTATCTCTGTCAGGATGCTATTATTAAAAAGTCAAAAAACAATAGCTGCTGACATGGATGCAGAAAGAAAGAAACACTTATACATTGTTGGAGACTGCAAATTTGTACAACTTCTACTGGAAGCAATATAGAGATTTCTCAGGGAACTACAAGTAGACCTACCATTCAATTCAGCAATCCCCCTATGGGCATCTACCCAAAGGAAAATAAGTCACTTTTTGAAAATGATTCCTGCACTTGGATGTTTATTGTAGCACATTTAATTAACAAATAAAAAAAATGTGAAAATCAACTTAAGTGTTTATCAATACATAAGTAGATCCACAGAATGTGGTAAGTATATATGCACACACACACACACACACACACACACATGTACACACATATACATATATATATATATATACACCATGAAATGCTACTCAACCATAAAAGGAATAAATTAATGTCTTTTGCAGAAATTTGGATGGAATTATAGATCATTCTTCTAAGTGAAGTATATCAAGAATAGAAAAACAGGGGCACGGTGGCTCACTCCCGTAATCCTATCACTCTGGGTGGCCCAGGCAGATAGATTGCTTATGTTCAATAGGTTGAGACCAACCTGAGCAAGAGTGAGACCCAGCTGCACTAAAAATGGAAAAAAAAAAAAAAAGAAAGAAAGAAAGAAAATAAATAAATAAAAACTTAGGTAAGAGGATTGCTTGAGCCCAAGAGTTTCAGGTTGCTGTGAGCTATGATTCCATGATACTCTGCCAAGGGCAACAAAGTGAGACTTCGTCTCAAAAGAAAAAAAGATAGAAAGAAAAACAAACACTACATTTTCTCTCTAATTCTCTCTAATTAAATCTAATAAGGATTTAATCAATGAGCACATGTGCCCCCAGAGAGAAGTAAAAGTCATTGGAAATCTATAAAGGGAGGGGGCAGGAAGGAAGGGATAAAAACCTACCTAATACACACAATGAACACTATTTGGGTGATGGGCACACTAATAGTCCTAACTTAAGCAATGTACAAGATATCCATATATTAAAAAAAAAAAATTGTACCCCATTAATATTTTGAAATTAAAAAAAAAGAAGAGAAAAAAACATAACCAATATCACTAACAATCACTAAAAATCAACAGATATTAAAAGAATAAGGAAATATTGAAGTCTTATGACAAAATTTCTATAAGTCAAATGAAATTTTAAAACTTCACATAAGGCATACACTGACAGAGTTGATGGAAGAACAAATACATAATCCAAGTTGTCATATACCTAGTAAAGTAATTGAATTTGTGTTAAAAACCTTTGAATACATCTCTTGCTCAGTGATAGATGGGATTGTTTACTCTCTTTTTTTGTTCATTAATTTAAGTTCCATTCAGATCCTAGTTATCAAGCCTTTGTCACATTTGTAATGTGAAATATTTTTTCCTATTCAGAAGGTTGTCTATTTGCTTTAATTGTTGTAACCTTAGTTGTTCAGAAGCTTTTCAGTTTAACTAAGTCCCATTGGTTTATTTTTGTTGTTGTTGCAATTGCCAATTAAGTCTTCTTTAAAAAATCTTTTCTCAGGCTGACATCCTAAAAGGTTTTTTTGTTTTTTTGTTTGTTTTGTTTTGTTTTTTTTCGAGACAGAGTCTCACTATGTTGCACTATATCACAGCTCATAGCAACCTCTAACTCTTCAGCTTAAGTGATTATTCTTGCCTCAGCCTCCAAAGTAGCTGGGACTACAGGCACCCACCACAACGCCCAGCTGTTTTTTGTTGCAGTTGTCATTGTGGTGTAGCTGGACCTGGCCATGTTTGAACCTGCCAGCTTCAGTGTATGTAGCCAGCACCATAACCACTGTGCTATGGGCAAGAGTTTTATCCACACTTTCTTCTAGGATTTTTATCATTTAATGCCTTAGATTTAAATCTTTTATTTATCTTGAGTTAGTTTTTGTAAGTGGTGAAAGGTGTGGGTCCAGTTTTAGTCTTCTACATGTAGTTATCCAGTTCTCCTAGCACCATTTATTGAATAAAGGGTTTCATAATTCCCTTTGTAGAGATCCTTCACCTCTTTTGTTAGGCATATTGCTTGGCACTTCATTTTCCTTGAAGTTACTGTAAATGGCTTGTCTCTGATGAGTTTCTCAGTTTGGCTGTTATTGGAATATGCAAAGGCTACTGATTTGTGGATATTGAGTCTATACCCTGAGATGTTACTGTATTTCTTGATCACTTCCAGGAATCTTGGAGTTGAGTCTCTGGGGTTCTCTAAGTATAAGATCAAGTTATTAGCAAAAAGCTAGAGTATTAAAAAAAAAAAAAAAAAAAAAAAAAGCTAGAGTGTAACTTCCTTCTCTTACCTGATTGCATTGGCTAGAACTTCTAGAAATATGTTGAATAGTACTGATAATAGAGGACATCCTTGTCTAGTTCTACTTCCAAGTGAAAAAGCTTTCTGTTTTACTCCATTCAGTTACTTCATTCCTTGATCACTCAGAACCTTCTTTGAGGAAGGCAGTTGAATGGCTAACAAACATATGGAAAAATGCTCATTTTCCCTAATCATCAGAGAAATGCAAATCAAAACTACCCTAAGATGTCACCTAACCACACTAAGATTAGCCCACATCACAAATTTCCAAAGTTGCAGATGCTGGCATTGATGTGGAAAGAGGGGATCACTTTTACACTGTTGGTAGAACTGCAAGCTCATACAGCTTCTTTGGAAAGAAGTATAAAGAATCCTTAAAAAATCAAATTAGACCACCTGTTGACACTGCAGTCTCATTGCTAAGCATCTATCTACTGATACTGAGAAGAAAAAAAAAATCTTTTTATCATAAAGACATTTGCAATAGATTTTTTATCATAGCTTACCTTACAATTGCCAAGATGTAAATGCCCATCAACTCAGAAATGGAATAACAAACTATGGTATATGTACACCATGGAATAGTATTCAGCCATGAACAAGATGGTGGTTTTACATCTTTTGTGTTAACCTAGATGGAGTCAAAGCATGTTCTTCTTAGAAAGGAAAAGCAAATATCCAATATACTCAAAACTCAATATGAAGCCAGTAGATGATCTAATATATGTCCATATGTGAGTACAACTCAATTCAATTCAAGCTGGAGGAGGAGAAATGAGGGAGGGAAAGTGGAGGGGTGATTGGTGTGCTCCCACTTAATGAGCAGAATTAGGGCACACCTTTTCTGTGCGGGACACCTTTTTGGTGCGGGACACAACTACAAGATGGACTCTACCTAATAAATTTAAATATTGTGATCTGGTTATTCATATCCTCTCATTAACTTGAAATAAAAATTAATTAATTAGTTAATTTTAATAAACCCTTTGAACAACATAAATGAACACAGATGACTTCAATATCAAATTTGACCAAACATTTAAGAAAGAAAGAATATGAACAAATTCTTCCAGGAAAAGAAAAAAAGGAGACACAAACTTTATTGGGGAAATGTTGCACTAATAAAAATTAAAGGAAAAAAACATAGAACAACATCTCTCATGAATATAAATATAAATCCTTATTCTTAAAATATTACCAAATTGAGTCTATCACTGTTATATCATTATGAAGTAAGTGCATATGAGGCATACTGGTTCAAATTTTCAACTTTGAAAAAAAATTATTTTTTAATTAGTAAAAATCTTCAATTTTTAAAACTTAAAAATTAAATGTAATTGAACATATCAATATATTAAAGAAAAAAAATCTGGTAATCATTACAGATGCAGGAAAATGTTCAACAAAATGCAGTCTCTATCAATGATAAAAACTTTCAACACGCTAGGAATTAAAAGAAACTTCCTTAATCTGATTAAAGGAATCTAAATCAAACACCTTAAAGCAAACATCATAATATAGTGAAAGAATCAGTATTTTATTGTCAATATTGAGGAAATTAAGGCAAGGATATCTACTTTCACTATTAAATATTATATTGGAATGCAATATGACAATAAAAAGATATAAAAAGCACACAGATTGAAAATATAGAAGAAAACTTTTCTATTCTCAAAATGATTGTAACATAGAAAAAAAACTATAAATCTAAAAATCTACAAAATCTTCACATTAGCTACTAGAACTAACATGAATTTAACAAAGTGGCAAGATATAAGATCAATATTCAAAAATCATATTTATACATACCTTCAACGTCTAGTTAAAAATTCAACTTATCCCACCATTAACCCTCCCTCTACCTAACCACCTGCCTGCCTTCCTATCATCCTTCCCTTCCCTCCTTCATCCTGGGCTATAGTTGTGATTCATCTCTCATATGAAAGTGTGAGTGATTATAGTACTGAGTATATTGGATATATTTTTTTCCATTTCTGAGATACTTTACTAAGAAGAATATTTTCCAGCTCCATCCATGTAAACATAAAAGAGGTAACGTCTCCATCTTTTTTTAATGCTGCATAGTATTCCATGGTATACATGTATCATAATTTATTAATCCATTCATGGGTCAATGGGCACTTGGGCTTCTTCCATGACTTGGCAATTATGAATTGAGCTGCAATGAATAATCTGGTGCAAACATCTTTGTTGCCGAGTGATTTTTGGTCTTTTGGATATACACCTAGTAGAGGAATTGCAGGATCAAACAGCAGGTCTACATTTAGATCCCTGAGTGTTCTCCAAACTTCTTTCCAAAAGGAACGTATTAGCTTGCATTCCCACCAGCAGTGTAAAAGTGTTTCCTTTTCTCCATATCCATGCCAACATCCGTAGTTTTTGGATTTTGTAATGTGGGCTACTTTTACTAAAGTTAGATGATATCTCAAAGTGGTTTTGCTTTACATTTTTCTGATGATTAAAGATGAACATTTTTTCATGTGTCTGTAGACCATGTGTCTGTCTTCTTCAGAGAAGCTGCTGTTCATGTCTCTTGTCCACAGTGAAATGGGATCACTTGTTCTTTTCTTATTAATAAATTTGAGTTCTCTGTAGATTCTGGTTATTAGACCTTTGTCAGAAATATAACCTGCAAAAATCCTCTCCCATTCTGAGGGATGTCTACTTGCTTTACTTACTGTGTTCTTGGCAGTACACTTATGGAGCAGATTTCAAGGTACAAGTCAAATCTATCAAGTATTGAAAATAAATGTCTTAACACTGTGATTAAGTAAATGAGGTGAAAGGTATGTTAATTAGTAGGATGTAAGCACTCTAATTTGTACAAATAATCTACACATTGAATCCTACAAAGGCATAAATGTATTCAGGATCTATGTATACATGACTTAATAAAAAATAAAATTAAAAATTAAACTTATCAAAAGATATAATTTATTACACCACCAATAACACAAAATACATAGCAAAATATATGCAATATTCATATGCTAAAAACCACCAAACACTGATAAAAGAAAACAAAAGAGAAAAATCAAAAATGAAAAAGACAATCAATACAAAGATGTGGTGTTCATGAACTGGAATACTCAGTATGTATCATTACAATGAAAACATTCTCTTAGTTATTTATGTATTGAAGACAATGCCAATCAAAAATGCCAGTAAAGCTTTTTTAAAAAATAGAAACTAATAGCCTGATCTAAACTTTATATAAAAAAGCAGTGCATCTGGAATAGCCAAAATATTTCTGATCAGAACAAAAGTCAGAAAGTTCACAATATCTGATTTCAAGACATATAAAGCTCTAGCAATCAGTGCAGTAAGATATTATAAAGAAGAACATAAACACCAATTACTGAAATAGAACAGTGAGTCAAGAAAATAGACACAGACATATGCGTTCAATTTTTTGATTGATTTTTGACAAAGATTCTAAGAAAATTCATTGGGGAAAGCAATTTCCTTTCCAGTAAATGGTGCTAGAATGATTGGACATCATGTAGAAAGAGAGAATAAAAGAACTCCAACCCATACCTGTTATCACATACAAAATTGACTCATTTTGATTGTAGATCTAAATATAAGACCTAAATCTATAAAATGACTAGAATAAAAAAAGTGAGCTAAAACATTTATGTCCTTGAGTTTGGCAAGGATTTATTTATACATTACACCAAAAGCACCATTTGTAAGACAGAGAATTAATTAAACAGACTTCATCAAAATTCAAAAATTCTATTGTTTCAAAGGGTTAGTACTATTTTGTTTCAAGAATAATTACAAATCTAGAATAATCAAAATAACATGGTATTGGTGTAATGGACAATCAGACAGTATAGAGCCAGTGTTTTCAAACTTTTCTTAAATATCCAGATATTCATTATATAAAGTTTGTAACTAAGAATCAAAATTAAGGCAGTTATATAGGTATTTGTGTAACCATTAAAAATGAAAAAGACATTCTTAGTCAATGAGCATTAAAAACACAGGCAGTGTATTATATTTTCCCTACAGGCCTTAGTTTGCTAAGTTTTTTTTTAATAAAGAGTCATGTAGATAATACATACATGTAGATAACTGATGTTTTATTTTTTGTAATTTTGTTTTTTACAAAACTGCAAAGGCAATATAGTAGAGAAAAGACAGTGTTTCTAACAAATGGTGATGAAAGAATTGATTTTTTATCTAAATGCAAATGTATGGACTTGAATCCATACTTTAAAAATCTGCAAAAATTAACTGAAAAGGGATCATGGGCATAAAGGTAAAACCCCACACTATAAAATTACCAGAAAAAAATATAGAACAGAAGAAAATCTTTGTGACCTTAGAGTAGGCAAACTTTTCTTAGATAGAATATTGCAAGAGGGACTTTACCTAACAAATGCAATCAGTGTAACCTGGCTTATTATACCCTCAATGAATCCCCAACAATAATTAAAAAAAAAAAAAAAAAAAACTACAACCCATTATTAATGTGTTTTTCACTAAAGAATTAAATCTAAGAATTAAATCTGAAACTGCTTAAAATAAACCTTGGAGAAACACTTCACAAACACATTACTCTTGGCAAGGATTTCTTGAATAGTAATACCCAAAGGTCCAGGACAAAAACAAAATTAGACAAATGAGATAACATCAAGCTAAAAAGCATCTGCACAGTAAAAAGAAAACAACCAACAAAGTGAAGAGACAGTCTACTAAACAGGAGAAAATATTTGCAAACTACCCATCTGACACAAGATTAATAATTAGAACATATAAGGAGCTCCAACAACTCAATGAGAGAGAGATCCAATGCAATTTAAAAATGAGGAAAGGTTTATCGATTTTATTTATCTTTTCAAAGAACCAACTTTTTGTTTCACTAATTTTCTGAATGATTCTTTTATTTTTAATTTTATTCATTTATGATTTGATTTTGCTTATTTCCTTTCTTCTGCTAGGTTTGGGATTGGAATGCTCTTGCTTTTCCATTTCTCTAAGATGATTCATTCAGTTATTCTTTCTGAGACGTGTTCTCTTTCTATTTTTCAAATGTAGGCATCTAATGTGATAAATTTCCCTCTTAGGACGGCTTTTGCAGGGTGCCACAGGTTTTGGTAGCTTGTGTCTTTATTGTTGTTATGCTCAAGGAAGTTAATGATTTCCATTTTTTAAAATCTCTTCCTTGACCTAACTGTCATTCAGGATAAGGTTTTGTGGGGGATGACAATTTTTGTTGAAGTTGAGTTCCACCTTTAAAGCCTTGTGGTCTGAGAAAATACAAGGTAAAAATTCAATTCTTTTGATTCTGTTGAGGTTTGATGTCTGTCCTGAGTTTTGATCTACTTTGGAGAATGTTTCATGGGCTAATAAGAAGAATGTATATTCTTTAGCTTAGAAATAGCGTTTTCTAGATATGTCTATCAAGCATAATTATTCCAGGGTCACATTTAAGTCTCTTGTATCTTTATTTAGTTTCTGTTTAAAGGATCTGTCCAACTCTGTAAGAGGTGTATTAAAGTCCCCTGCTATTACGGTGTTATGGGATTTCACATTGTTCAGACTAATTAAGGTCTGTTTCAAGAATATGGGAGCATATAAATTGGGTGTGTAAATATTTAGAATGGAAATGTCTTCTTGTTGTATTATTTCCTTGACCAATATGAAGTGTCCTTCTTTGCCTTTTTTGACTTTACTTGCTTTAAATCCACTTGTATCTGAAAATAAGATTGTAACCTCTCTTTTATTCTGATTGCATTTGCCTGAAAAATTGTCTTCCATCCCTTAACTATGAGTTTTAATTTGTGCTTCAATGCTAGGTATATTTCCTGAAGACAGCAAATGAATGACTTGTGTGTTTCTTTTTTTTTTTTATCCAATCAGCCAGTCTATGCCTCTTCAGTGGGGAATTTAAGCCATTAATATTTGTTGAGATAATTGATAGGTCTGGTGGCATTCTGTTCATGTTATTTTGTGAAATTCCATTGCTTAGTTTGATCTTTTGCCTCATAGAGAAAGCTAGGTTTTCGATAAATCACTGGCCAGATTATCAGAAATAGAAAAATAAAATTTTTAATAACCCCAATCAGAAATGAAAAGGGGGAAATAACAACTGATACCACAGAGATACAAGAAATTATTTATGACTACTACCAAAACTTTATGCTCAGAAATTTGACAATGTGGAGGAAATGAACCAATACCTTGACTCATATCATCTTCCTCGACTTATCCAGGAAGAAATAAATCTCTTGAACAGACCAATATCAAGCACTGAGATTTCAGAAACAATATAAAAGCTTCCAACAAAAAAACCCAGATGGCTTCATATCAGAATTCTATTACTCCTTCAAAGATGAGTTTGTATCTACACAGCAGAACCTATTCCAAAGCATTGAGAAGGAAGGAACCTTTCCCAACACTTTCTATGAAGCAAACATCACCCTGATTTCAAAACCAGGAAAAGACCCAACTAGAAAGGAGAACTACAGACCAATTTCACTAATAAATATTGATGCAAAAATACAAAAAAAAAAAAACAAACAAACAACAACAAAAAAAAAAACTTAGCTAATAGATTTCAACTACTCATTAAAAAAATTATACATCACGATCAAGTAGGCTTCATTGAAAGGATGCAATGTTGGTTTAACATGAAAATCTATAAATGTAATACATCATATCAATATAGCAAAAACAAAGACCATATGATCCTTTCAATAGATGTAGAAAAAGCATTTGAGGAAATTCAGCATCCTTTCCTGTCAAGAACACTTAAGAAAATAGGCATAAGTGACACATTTCTTAAGCTGATTAAAACCATCTATGACAAATCCACAACTAACATCATAATGAATGTTATAAAACTTAAAAGCTTTTCCATTTAGGACTGGAACCAGACAAAGATGCCCACTATCTCCACTATTATTCAAGATAGTTCTGGAAGTTTTAGATAATGCATTCAGGCAAGAAAAGGATAAAAAGGGCATACAAATGGGGGCAGAGTAGGTCAAACTTTCCCTCTTTGCTGATGATATAATCTTATACTTAGAAAACCCCAAACACTCAACCACAAAACTCCTGGACATTATCAGTAAATACAGTAATGTCTTAGGGTATAAAATTAAGGTCCACAACTCAGTACCCTTTGTATATGCCAATAACCACCAAGTTGAGAAGCAAATCAAGGACACAATTCCCTTTACAATAGGGAATGAAATGAAACATTTAGGAATATAGCTAAAAAAAAGAGATGAAAGAAAAAGAAATTGTAGAAGACACTAACAAATGGAAGAATATACCATGCTTTTGGTTGGGACGAATCAACCTTGTCAAAATGTTTATTCTGTCCAAAGCAATCTATGTATTCAATGCAATTCCCATTAAAATATCAATATCATATTTTGAAGAATTGGAAAAATATAGTACTTTGTTTTATATGAAACCAGAAAAAAACCCATATAGCTAAGGCTATTCTTAGTAATAAAAGCAAAGTCAGAGGGATCACCCTACCAGACTTCAGGCTATATTACAAGTCCACAGTAATCAAAACAGCATGGTATTGGCATGAAAATAGAGACATAGATATATGGAATAGAATAGAAAACTAAGAGATGAAACTAGTCTGTACATGCCATGTAATCTTTAATAAACCAAACAAAAGCATAAAGTAGGGAAAAGAATCTCTATTTAACAAATTGTGCTGAGAGAATTGGATAAGCACATGCAATAGTCTGAAACTCAGCCCACACCTTTCACCCCTTATATAAATTAACTCACGATGGATAAGAGAGTTAAATCTAAGACACAAAAACAATAACAATCTTAGAAGAAGTGTGGAGAAAACCCTTGATGGGCTGGTAAAAGATTTTATGACAAAGACTTCAGCGGCCATCTCAACATCAACAAATATTAACAAATGGGACTCAATTAAGCTAAAAAGCTTCCACACAGCTAAGGACACAGCAAGTAAAACAAAAAGACAATCTTCAGAATGAGAAAAGATATTTGCAGGGTGTCAATCTGACAAAGGGTTGATAGCTAGAATCTACAGATCACTCAAGTGAATCAACAGAAAAACTATAAACATTACATGTGCCTCTGAGCAAGAGATATGAACAGAACTTCCCTGGATAAAGACAGATGAATGGCTAACAAACATTTGAAAAAAATGCTCATTGTCCCTGATCATCAGAGAAATGCAAATCAAAACCACACTGAGATATCATCTAACTTCAGTAAGAATAGCCCATGTCACAAAGTCTCAAAGCTGTAGATGCTGTAATCCTTAGTGATGTACAAATTAAATTATTGATACATGGAATAACATTAATATATCTCAAAATAATCATGCTTAATGAAAACAGCCAGAAAAAAGGAGTGTGTCCTATGCAATTTAATTTATATAAAACTCCAGAAAATGCAAAGTAATATATATTGTGTATCTATAGTGGTGTAATATACAGCAATGGTGGTAGATTGGGGATGAGCAGACATGTAAGAGTGGGAAGGACAGAGGGATTACAAAAAAGAATGGAATATTTTTGAGATGATGTGGTATGCTCACTTTCTTCAATGTGGTGATGTTTCTTGAATGGGTGTGTATATATATATATGTGTGTGTGTGTGTGTGTGTGTATGAAAACTTATCAAATAGTCAATTTAGATATGGCAGTTAACTGTATGTCACTAATATCCCAAGGAAACAGTTTAAAACATCTATTTTCTAAATACATGAAAACACAAGCCAAATATTAGGAGAAAATATTTGCAAAATGCATGGAGAGAAGAGAAAACTTTTAAACTGCTGGTGGGACTGCAAACTAATACAACCTTTTTGGAAGGAAGTATGGAGTATCCTCAAAAAACTCAAATTAGACATCCCACTTGATCCTGCAATCCAAATTCCTAGGCATCTACCCAGAGGGGAAAAAATCATTTTATCATAAAGAAATTTGTACTATATTGTTTATCACAGCTCAATTTACAATCACCAAAAATGTGGTAACAAGCTAAATGTCCACCAACCCAGGAATGGATTAACAAACTGTGGTATATGTATACCATAGAATATTATTCAGCCATTAAAAAAGATGGAAACTTTACACAGGTGGAACACATTCTTCTTAGTAAAGCATCACAAAAATGGAGAAGCAAGAATCCAATGTACTCAATTCTAATATGAAGGCAGTAGGTGATCGAACACCAGGGATTGGGTGGGGAATGAGGGATCAGGGAGAGGAGAGGAGGGAGAGGGATTGGGATCTCAGTGTATGGCACAGCTCTTAGGGGCAGACAATTACAGGAGGGACTTTACCTGGCAACTGCAATCAGTGTAACCTAATTCTTTGTACCCTCAGTGAATCCCAAACAATAAAAAATAAAATAAAACAAAAATGAGCAAAGGATCTGAATAGACATTCCTTACAAGAAAACATTCAAATGGTCAATAGATACATGAGTGAATGTTAAACATAATAAGTTATGAGAGAAATGCAAATCAAAATTACAATGGGATATCATCTCACCCCAGTTAAAATGGCTTTTATCTAAAACACAGGCAATAACAAATGTGGAAGAAGAGGTGAAGCAAGGGGAACACTGTTGGTGGGAATGTAAATTTGTGCAACCACCAATGAAGTACACTATGGAGGTCCCTCAAAAATATAAAATTGGAACTACCATAGGACATAGCAATCCTACTGCTGGGTATATATCCAGAGGGAAATTTGGTATATCAAAAAGATATCCATACTTTCATGTTTATTGCAGCACTATTCACAATAGCCAAGATATAAAATCAATCCAAGTATCCATCAATGGATGAATGTATAATGCAATTGTGGTCTATATACCAAATGGAATATTATGTAGCCACAAAAAGAATGAAATTCTGCTATTTACAACAACACAGATGGAACTGCAGAGCATTATATTAAATAAAATAAGCTAAACACAGAAAGCCAAATCTTGGATTTTCTCACTCAACATGGGAGCTAAATATTAAAAACAACTGATCTCATGGAGACAGAGAATAGAATGATTTTTATCAAAGGATGGGAAGGGTATTGGACAGGGGAAGATAAAGTGGAGATGGTTAATGGGTACAAAAATATAGGTAGGTATTTAGATACAATGGACAATATTTGATAGGACAAGAAAGTGACTGACTATAGTCAACAATAAGTTAGGGTATACTTAAGATAACTAAAAGTGTGAAATGTTTGTAACACAAACAAATGATAAATGTTTGAGGTGGTTGATACCCAGATTTCCTGATTTGATTGGTACACATTGTGTGTCTTATCTAAATAGTGCATGCACCCTATAAATATATGCAACTATTATTTACTCATAATAATTAAAAATTTAAAATAAAATTGTACTCCATCAACATGAAAAACTTTAGCTCTTTCAAAAAATAGTTAAAAGTGGGGCGCAGACAAGATGGCTGACTGAAGCCAGCTTTCCACAGAGGCTCCCATCCAGAAGAAGAGTTAAAGGACAGAAATTTAGCAAGTAACCTGGTGGATTAGAGCTGCACCAAGAGAGAAGGTTGAAGAATGCACAAACACCCCGCTGAGGTGAGCTGCGACCCCAAGGATACAAACAAAATGTACAAAATCCATCACCAAGCAGACAGGAGTCCCCTCCCCCAAGAGAATGGCTTGGAGTGCCCCACAAACAAACAAGCAGAGTTCAAAGGTCTTCCCATTATACTCCACAGGACAGACCCTCTACAAACTGGAACTACCTCCCCTACTAAAGTGCCATGGCGTTCTCCTGCCAGGCATAAAACTGTATATATTCTCTACCTGCAATTCTAAGCTCCCAGGACTCCTCTCCACTCTCACTCTGAGATCTAGTCCTATCCCCCAAGAGTCCAGATTCTTGGGTAATTTCTCAAGGGATGTGGACAGGGCCTACACTGCAGCTGGTCAGTGCTGACTCTGCGGCATGGGAGTGAGAGGAGGATGGTTGGCCAAATGGGAACCACACTGGAGCAGCGGTGCCCCAAGGTGCAGAGCAGCAGCTGTCTTTTGGCAACAATAGGGCTCATTCCTGGATATTCCAAAGCCACACCCCCTGTCTCCCTGGGCAACCAGAGGAGGCCGGGCATCTACTCAGGTGGCAACCACCACAGAACAGATCTGGGACAGAAACGCAGGCTCCATGAGTAAAGGGTTTGTCTGAAGCGGTAATGGCCTGGGTGGAGCGCAGGGACTAGGAATGCACGCGCAGACCTGGGAAGTTCCTAGGGCAGGGCTGACTCAGAGGACCACTTTACTGAGCCTAAGATGCACCCGGCCCTCAGGGGATCGTCAGCCTATAGACAAAGAAAGACAGATGGCTAGACTTGACAGCTAACTGAATACAAACCTGCAGGAGCAAAGACAGGGCCTGAGGCACAGGCTCTGGGAACTCAAAACAGCTTCTCTTCTGCAGGGTAATTTAGCAGGGACAGAACCAAATTCCCACAAAGTTGTTCTGTGCTGTTCTGTCAGTGACATCAATCAGGGGCAGGGCTGGAACTGAGTGAACACCCCTCAGCCTCCATTAAGTGCCCAATGTTGTCAGGCCTCACCTCCCCCTGCTAGGTAGAGGCAGAGTGCAGTGGCCTGAGCTGAGCAGAAATAGATTTCCTTGTGATTCAGGCAGGTCCAAACCCCTGGAGTATCTGTTCGCTACAGGCAACTGAGTCATAGCCCTGCGGGACTATCAGTGACTGGGTGTGACAGGTGCAAGGTGGGGAAGGAGGCGTCAACCTTCCCAGACTGAGCTATTTGCTGGGTGGGTCCTCCTGACTCCATGGAGCATCAGAGCAAGCCATATCTGAGTAATCACCAGACCCCTGTGATCCAGTTGCCAGAGACCTTTTAAAATCTCACACCGGAGACAGATGCTGATGAAGACAATTGATTTGGACCTTTTGAACTGAGCCAATCGCCATTCAGGTGGTGCCCTGGGTGTGTGGTTGTAGGAAAGTTTGATTTTCCTTTTCCAGCTATAGCCTGTGGGGCGCAGGGTGACTTAATTGCTGGTATTTCTCCACAGCTGAGGCTTCAACCCAGAGTAACTGTTTCACTAGGGTCAAACAGAGAACAGCTGAAAACAAGACAGAGCCACTTAGCCCCACCACAACAAACAGGTCCCCAGTTTCTCAGGCCATAGCACTGTACGGGTCCTCGACAAAACTCCAGAAGGAAAATCAAATGGTGTAAAACAATTATGGGGCAGAATCAGCAGAAAAACTCTGGTAACATAAATAACCAGAATAGATCAACCCCCCCCCCCCCAAAGGAAAGATACGGCAGATGTAACTGAAGATCCCATTCATAAACAGCTGGCCGAGATATCAGAAATCAAATTCAGAATTTGGATTGTAAACAAGATTAATAGAATGGAGGAAAAAATTGAAATTAGAAATTCGAGGAGCAATTCAAAAGTTGGAATTAGAAATTCAAGGAGAAATTCAAATGTCTCTAGAATTTAATGAATTTAAAGACAAAACCACCAAAGATTTTGACACACTGAAGTAAGAATTTGCAGCCCTCAAAGATCTGAAAAATACAGTAGAATCCCTCAGTAACAGAGTGGAGCAAGCAGAAGAAAGGATTTCTACATTGAAGACAAAGCCTTTGAATGCTCCCAAACTCTCAAAGAGGAAGAGAAATGGAGAGGAAAAACAGATCATTCCCTCAGAGAGCTCTGGGATAATTTGAAGAAGGCTAATATCTGCCTCATTGGAATCCCTGAAAGTGATGAACTGGCCTCACAAGGCACAGAGGCCCTTCTCCATGAAATTATGAAA
>CAUYPK010042382.1:0-20543 GCA_963574355.1 Loris lydekkerianus | reverse complement strand
AACTAGGAAAATGCCAGGAAGGCTATGTTGACTATTGGGATGAAAATGTGTCAAATGGTCTATGAAGCTAGTGTATGATGCCCCATGATCATATCAATGTACGTAGCTATGATTTAATAAAAAATAAATAAATAAATAAATAAATATTAGGTCAAGAATGCCATCATTCTCATTTTCTCCCATCTTTAGTTACTTAGGCTTATGCTATATCAAACAATGTATATGTGGGAGAGATGGGTAATTCAGGGGTTTGTGGAGGGGGAAGTTAAGATCTTTAACCTTGGACAGTTGAAAATCTTCAGCCTAATATCAAAATCCAGATATAATACTCGAAGAGATACTCTCAAAATAGTATTTATGCTGTTGATATGTAGCTTCGAAACCTAGCCAGAGGCAATTATAATAAACAAGTAACACATTCTATCACCTTTAGGAGCTATAAGACTGAAAGTACATAGTGTAAGCTACAAATAGTAAATAATGCAAGTTCATATTCTCCCAGTAGTGGAAAGATTGAATGTCGTAGAAAGGAGAAGGTGGTGCAATTTGTGTGTTAATATATAGTTAGGTCCCATAATAAATAACTTATCCAAAGTGAATTAGGTTGAGAAGGCTTGAAACCACAACAAGCAAATACAAGGTTATTGAAGACCACATATAAAATTTTCAATTAAGTCAGGAACACTTGGATTGTGCTAAGACAGCATAACATGCTTTTGGCCAAATGTCTAAAGTTTCACATTCCTTATTAAGTCATCTATACCTCCAAGAGTGTTCTACTAAACAGGCAGGTGTATTGACAATCCATCAATTTATAAAACCTTTCTTAGGCATGATCCTGAGAAGATAAGTAGAAATTCAAGGAAACAAAAGAAAATGAAATGAAAAATGTATGATAAAATAGGTTAATTAATTTTAAAAAGTATGAGGAAAATTGAGAACAGTAAAGATATTAGCTTTAAAATTGTCTTCACATAATGAACTCTCATGAAGCTATTGTTTTTGAAGAATGTATGATCACAAAATAAAATTATCTCCATGTAATCTTAAATAAAAAAGCAATATTCAAAAGTAATATGCAGGATGACCATAGTGTGTGAAATATACATGGTTGATATCATAGTGTCTATATTAAAATAGCCAAAAGGAATGTCATATAAATGATTATCTTGATGTAGAGGGATGACAGATAATTTTATTTTCTTCATTGTTTTGCATAATTTCCAATGTTTATAATGAGCATTTATTACTTTCATTATTTTAAGAGAATAGTAACTATAATTAAGTAAATGTGAGAACATATTCAGGCAGTCCAAGAATAGATCATACTTCTAGCTATTATTAGTTAATAATAATTAATAACATGAGAGATCATGACAATTAGCTAGGTGAAGGGACAGGGAAGATAATATAAAATGAAGAAGTGTGTGTATGGAAGATTTAATTCAATTAAAAAAAATCCTGTGCAAGTTTATAATGCTTCACCTTTTACCAAGTGCTTCCACATACTTTATTCCATGAGGGCTCTTTCAACTTTATGGCATAGACGCCTGCAAACACAGGCAGACAGACACCAAAGGCTGTCCTTAGTAATCTCAAATGGTGAGGAAGACATGTCTATCCCATTGCCCCCAAAGTGGGCCTTTGTAACCAAGGAAATAACTCTAGTTTTTAGTGAAAAGCAACCTCAATAAAAGACGATAAATGGTGGCATTTTATTCTTGTTCACTCTGCTCCCTTTGATTGCTACACTTCCTCTTGGCTTCCTATTAGAGACCAAGCTTGCCTGCTTGGAATGCCAACTTCTAGCCTCATAACTAAAACTAGCCCCTTCCTTGCCTTGCTTCCAAAATCCTGCCCACAGTTGAATTTACCACCCTTATCTTGTTTTCCCTTGATGGAAATAGCAATGACAGCACATTTTGACTCACCAATGAAGGCCTTGGTTTATGTTGCATGAGTTCTTTCTGTGTCTACAGATAAAGAAACAGGTGAGAAAATGAGGGATCAGGGTTTATAGCCTAACATATCACCAGCAGAACTCCAGCCTCCTATTCCCCTTTCTTGTCTCCATGCTGGAAGCCTGGTCATGGGCTGAGGACACCTGAGTGTCAATTGCCACAGAGACAGCAGGACTTTGCAGGGACCCTGATGATCTAACAGATGCTGGGCTGAGACACATTCACTTGACCTGCATCTTAACTCTGTATAGCAATTCCTTTTGGTTAAAAATAACATTGTTATTTAGTTTAAGTAACAAGTGGTAGGATAATTACTTTTGCTTTAAAAGAAAACATGGAGAACATGGAGGATCAAATTCCATTCTTCCCCCTGAAGCAGAGAGACTAGACCACATGGCAAAGCAGCATCTAGGGAGAATGAGGGAAAAGCTTCCTAGTCTTTGAAAAACTAATCCATCTAGGGAATACCCATGAAGAAACTGAAATCATGATAGGTAACAAATGTGTTGTAAAGAATAAGAAATCAAAATCAAGTGGCTAATACCCCCCCTAATCCATGCAACTTGAAGAGATATAACTACAGTTTACCTGTAGATAATTTGATGCCAAATTCTCAGATTATTTAAGTCATCTCTGCTCAGCAACACTACTGTGTTTTATTTATTTATTTTTATTTTATTATTTATTTATTCTTTTGAGACAGAGTCTCACTTTATCCCCCTCAGTAGAGTGCTATGATGTCACAGCTCACAGCAACCTCAGACTCTTGGGCTCAAGTGATTCTCTTGTCTCAGCCTCCCCAGTACCTGGGACTACAGACACCCACTACAAAGCCCAGCTACTTTTAGAGACTGGCTCTTGCTCTAGTTCAGGCAATCCACCCGTCTCAGCCTCCCAGAGTGCTAGGATTCCAGGTCTGAGCCACTGCACCCAGCTGTGTTTTATTTATTAAATGCCTGTTGTGAACAAGATTGTGTGTGTATGTGTTAAGAAAGTACATACATAAGGATAAAGAAAGCATTCTTTTGTGTTTATGGCTATGTGCATAAGCAAAGACATGCACGATATGTAACAAACATCACTTGCTGTGGTCGAATGTTTGTGTCCCCCCAACATAAGGTGTGGAAATCCGATCATCAGCGTGGTGTTATCAGGAGGTGGGACCATTAGTGAAATGATTCGGTGACAATCATTGTTTTTGTTTTTTTTTTTAGTCGTTTAATTCTACAAAAAAGTATAAGTTGTGTGTTTCTTTGGCTCTTGTGGGAGGATCGCTGGCCTCCTTTGAACTGTGGTTTGCAGCTTGGGAGTAGGGGTTGGTTCTGGATGAAAAGAGAATAGGGCCCTTCCCAGGGGTGTGTGTCCATGAGGACTGGAATTAGTGCCATTACAAAAGAGGCCCCAGAAATCCACTTTTCCACTTCTACAGTGTGATAATTCAGTGAGAAGTTGTTGCCTATGAATCAGCAAACAGGCCCTCACCCCACACTGAGTCTGCCAGCACCTTGATCTTGAACTTCCCAACCTCCAGCACTGTGAGAAATAAATGTCTATTATTTATAAACCCCATAGTTTATAATGTTTTGTTACATCTCATTTAAGACAAAATAAAGTCTGCAAACATGTTTTGTGATTATAATGCATAATATAAATCTGAACTACGTTGATTATAGGTGCTACTGTAGATATTTGATATGCCCTGAGACACTGGCCTGCTCTGCAAATGTCAGCCCTCTCACACCACACTTTCTTCCTGTACAGTTCAGACTTGTGGGTGACCACCTCCACCTCTCTCTTGCCATGTTTTCAGCATGGCCCTCCCGCTGTTCTCCCTCTGTGTTGGTCTGGGGAGACCTTGGCACTGAGTTATCCACTGCTACTGACTGTTCTTTAAATACTAGGTCTTCAGGTGGAGGTAACATGGCCTGCTGGGTTACGGCCACCATAAAGCCATGGTCTCCAAATTTAATTAGTCTATCCACACTTCCTGGCAAGACATTCAATTCCTTATTCATCAATTTCTATTCTTTGTAGCACCAACTATTTCTAAATACATGCACTCTTCTCAAATCTTCTTACTTAACCACCTCCTCATCCACTCTCTCAGTTAATCTTCAATTCTATATAATCACTTCACAAACCAAAAACAGGCATCTGACTTCCTCAGCTTCCTGCTGCCTTAAGGCTTAGTCTTTACCTGAACCCAAGGGGTCCTCCCTTCTTTTATTGTCACTTCACAGCAGCTGCCTCTCCTCTTATGAAAAATCATCACTCCTTCTCTATGATCAATCTATTCTCTCTACCCCTGCTTTCTCACTCTATTTTTAATAGCATCTTTATTAAAATTTAATCTGTATACCATGCAACAAACATATTTAAAGCCTACAATGTGATGGTTTTTTAGGATATTTGCACAGTCAGCAATAATCAACATGATGAACTTTAGACAATTTTTATTCCCCACCCCACCCCCCAAATCATACCTGTTAGTAGTCACTTTCCATTACCCCAGCTCCCTCCCCCATCCTAGCCCTGAGTAACCACTAATCTACTTTCCACATCTATAGATTCACCTGTTTTAGACATTTCCTGTCAATGCAATCATAGAGTATATGAACACCTCACTCTCGTAGCTTTCCCTCTGCTCCCTTGTGTTTTTAATATCTCTTTCCCCACTTGTTATTTCTCATTAGCATTATGCATGCTCAAATCCAGCCCATCTTTAAAACAAAACAAAACAAAATAGAATTATGCATTGGGGTCATCCCACCCTACTCCAGTTTCTACACTATTTGTTCCCTTCCCAGCCAAGGTTTTTAAAAAGAATTTTTTCTTGTTCTCCATCTTCTCACTTCCCACTCACTCCTCAAACCATTTCCAACTATGCCCTACCCAGCTCATCAACAAGTCCCTTCTTACTGACTTCAATAGATCGTTAACACCTACTCATCCTTCAACTCTCAGATGAAACACCACTTCCTCTAGGAGTCTTCCTCAACCCCTTGTAAGTAAGTCAGAGTTTTCCCACCTTGATGCTATTAACATTTTGGAATGAACAATTCTTTGAAATAAGAGGCTGTCCTGGCCTTGACCCATGGATGGATGTCAATAGCACATCAGTCGCTCATTTGTGACAACTAAATATATCTCCTCATATTATCAAATATCACTGGGGAGGCAAAAATCAACCTTGATTGAGAATTAGCCAATCCAGACAAACTTTTCCTTTTGTGTTCTCAGACCATTCTTGATTTCCCTTTTCACAGCATTTATTACATTCTATTGTAGTTGTTCGTGGACCCCTCTATCATCCAAATTGGATCAAGATTCAACTATTGGAAGCAATGACTATCTAGTCCATTCCAATGCCTTTAGCACTGGAACAATGTCTAGCACATAATAATTAATCAATATATATGTTGAATGAATAATTAATCAATATATATGTTGAATGAATGAACATCATGCCTTTTTTTTTTCAATTTTTAAGACCTTTTATTTTGAAATAATTCTAAATTTACAAAAGAGTTGCAAAGATAATACAGAATGTTCCCATATATACCCTGTGCCAAGCTTCCTCTAATAAACCACGGTATATTTATCAAAACCAAGCAATTAACATTGGTACATCACTATAAATGACTTTTTTTTCCCATTAGTACCCTCTTTTAGATTCAATGTCCAATCTAGGATCCCACATTACATTTAGTCATCCTCTCTCCTTAGTCTCTTTAAGTTTATGACAGTTTCTCTGTCTTTGTCTTTTATGACCTTGACACTTTTAGAGACTAATGGTTAGGTATTTTATGAAACGTCCCTCTATTTGAGCCTATTTCTCCTAACTAGGTTAAGGTTATGAATTTACTACGATGAGAAAGACCTATCACATCTCTGGTATTCTCCCCCAAATTCATGCTTTTTTTTTTTTTTTGAGGGGTACCAGTAAACAACGGGAGTCTCAGGAAGAACTTATTTTTTCTCTATAGTTTTTATTTGTTGATGTTTTGATTTCGTTTGCTTTTACTCCTTGTTAAGGAGTTAGTTCAGGATCATAGCTAAAAATCATAACATCCAAATCAAAATATTACAAGTTGAAAGCAGAGAGTTAGGAAAGTAGTACACGGCTGACCTTGCATGCTGCCCTGTTGTTCATCATGAACTTCTTGGTTCAGCTTTTCAATCACGGTGCATTTGTGCAGTGATTTATATTATTTGGCTTCATAATACCTCAGAAACTAACACTTGTAGATCCCATTTCTAGATTCTGTCAATTATCTCAGAATTCTCTTTTGTGCCAAGGCCCCCCTGAAGTGGATTGTGTATTTCCCAGAGAGAAATAGCTCATAGTTATAATCACGAGAATCATATGCTCTTGGAACTAGCTATTCGAACTACATAGATGAAAAAATTGATCCTCAGGGATTAAAAAGGGAAATACTGAAGTCTCAGTAGTAACCTCTGGAGAACTAAACTGATGGGAACGTCTCATGATCTTTCAATAAGCAACACTAAATTGTGTTTAAATGGATCTCGTTTTCTGACTACCTAGACTTTGTTTCCTGAGGCTTTAAATGCACGTATGGTCTTATTTCATTTTGAAAACCACCTTATCATTGTCTTTGCAACTTTCCAGTTGTAATAACATGAAGTGTGTCTGACAAGCCAGGCCTGGCTCCAGAGCTCATGCTCTGTTATGCTCTCATGTTCCTCTGACTGCCTCGGTTAGACACTCTATTAAAGATCTTTCTCTCAGTTCCGGCACATTTAGCACAATTTGCAGCATGTAGGAGGCACTCTATAAATAAAATAAGTCGTTTAATGTTACTCCAAATGAGATCTTAGATTCTATAATGGTGACAAACGAGGCGGTGATCAAACAGATAAACACAAAGATACCAGTGGGGTTGAAAACAGCAAAAACCAGAGAGGAGAGAGAGTAGATTCATGAGAGGAGTCAGCTAATGTCCTGGATGATGCTGACACGAAGACTGATGGATCAATATTGTTTTATCCCGGCCTTGTAACTCATGGCTTTTAAGTAGGTTGGGCTGGCTTTATGTTTAAGAGTTGGGTAAAATCCTTATCCGTGTATTGTAAGTCACAGGTCACCATGGCCCAGATTACATTATGAGAACACGTGTTCTCATTGGGTTTGAACATAGATACTCTAGAAAATAACCCTAGTGGGTAACTCAGTATGCTGACTGCAAGATCCCCCAAATAAAAGCACGTTGGTCTAAAAATAAGTTTTGTTGCAATGAAAAACCTTTAAATATTAACTATTAGGTGGCGTAGATATTCTAAAGTTCTAAAGGGATTTAACACTACAACTTCTTACTGTCATTTCATGGCCTTGTTTAGAGAAAAATGACAGAGATCACTGTTTCATGCATCACAATGGCGTGGTCTTTCGGCTTCCCTGGTGTCTCACACAAGGTTTCTTCTCTCCCTTCCTCCCAGGGTGTGGCTCCACTCTGCAGCCTGTTACCTGTGCTAGTGCCACTGTTTCCTGAACTGGGGTCTTTCTTTTTTTCTTTGTCACTAGACCGTAAGTAGTTTTATTTTCCTGAGCTGTATGTGAGAAAAATGGAACTTATTAATAGTTGTTCTCCTGATCTAAGCAGAGACTGTATCTCCATTAACAGAATAGAAGTTCAATAATGGATCTGATGAAACTGTCATCGTCTTAGAAGTCCTCACATTCTACACTTGAACAACCTCTTCATAGCAAGTCATCCACTCCCATCTGGGCTAAATTCTACCTTTGACTATAAAGGACCATCAACATATACTCATATTCAAAGTAGGTAATAACACGGCTGGGCATGGTGGCTCATGCCTGTAATCCTAGCACTCTGGGAGGCAGATGCAGGTATATAGCCTAAGCTCACAAATTTGAGACCAGCCTGAGCCAGAGCAAGACCTTGTCTCTAAAAAAAAATAAATTCTCTTGCCTTAGACTCCTGAGTAGCTGACACTACAGGTGTCTTCCGGGTGCTGTGGCAGACACCTATAGTGTCAGCTACTCAGGAGACTAAGGCAAGAGAATTGCTTCAGCCCAAGAGTTTGAGGTTGCTGTGGGCTATGACACCATGGCATGACTTCAGGGCCACTGAGAGAGACTCTGTCTCAAAAACAAATAAACAAACAAAAAAAACCCAAAATATGCAATAACTAATAAGACTTAGTTACTAATTAATCAGGAAACTATTTGCCATAAACACTTGATACAACCATTTCTAAGTTACATGTTGACTGTCGGTCCTTCATGGAGATGAATAGGTCTTGCTCTAGGCCAATGTTTTTTCGAAGTGATGAAGCATCAGTTCCCCAGGAAGTAATCCTTATTGCCTACGCAAGCACCTTAAGTACCCCAGAATTAATATTTGCAATGCCTTTTAGTCAGAATGAAATCAACTCAGATTCTAAAATCTAAACACCTCTCCACCACTGTCTCCTCTCTCCAATGAAGTGGTGCCCTTCAGTTGCAGAAAGATGTTACTTCAGGATGTTCTGTCTCTTTACTCAGAGAGACACGGGTCTCCAAATAACCAAGGTTACACATGTATAACGTGAGGGACCACCCAATACATAAAGGGAAAATAATTACATGCTCCAGTGGTCAGACTGATACCCTGAGGGCAAAGGCCTATTACACCTGACAAACTTTTAGGAGAGAAGCTGAGAGCAAAGAGGACCAAAATAGGCAGGTAGGTGGAAAATCAAGTGAACTTGCTTTCTTGCTTATGTTTGCTTCTGTACTATTTGGTTTTCCTTAATTTCCTGAGCATCTTGTTTTTGGATAAGTCACCTATAAATTTATCTAAAGTTATTCATTGTTTCCAGTAATTATTTTCATCGAGAAAAGAAAAAGCAATTGTAGATAATTCAACCATCCATGGGCTTTTGAAGAAAAAAAGAGTACAGATGGCCTATGGTATGTATTAATTTTGAGTATCTATTATTGATTGTATTAACTTGGAATGTTTACCACAATGTATGCAGCACAACAGACATTTACCTCTTTGGGTCAGTTTGATTACTGAGAAATATGGTTAATAATAACCATAATATCTCTCAGTATCTCTCAGTAAGAACATAAAGTGGTTAAAAAATGCACTTGGGGAAGTCAGAGGTATCTGGAATCAACTCTTGGCTGTGCCATTTATTAAATTGTGACCTTGAATAACTCACTTGCCCTCTCAAAGCCTCAGTTTCCTAGGTTATTCAATTGAGACTATTAATAGCACCTGCTTTACAGTGTTGTGAAGTTCAACAAGATATGTACGAGGTGCTGAGAATAATGCCTAATTTAAGCTCTCAAAAATTGTAGCTACTATTATTATCCATGACTGTCACAATGACATCTTAAAATTAGGTGGTAGATCCATTTTACAGATGAAGAAACAAAGGCCCATGGGGTTAAGTAATTCACCAAGGCTGTATCCTCTGAAGCCCATCATGGAATAAAATGTGACCACCATCCTTGTGTTGTTTGCAAACTCCCTCCAGCTGCAATTCCTAAAGTGGGGACAAAACATATTTTGTTTAACAACCATTTATTCCTCCACCTCTCATGATCACACACAAGGCAGCCAACCTGTAGGACAAGATGCCTGTGAATACAAGAGTTCTGCAATGTGTATTTATAAAACTCCCATTATTTCATGGGTAAAATTCCTTTTGTTTTTGTTCTCTTGCCCACTGTTTGAGAACCGCCTGACTTTTTTCTTTCAGAATCAACTGGCGAGATGTTCTGGAAACAAGATGTTTCTTAGCAACATTTTGTTTATTCAGATGAAAACAGAACCGTTACTGCCACCTACGAGAGAAGAGAAATCTTCAGCGTTTAAATGACATATGCTTATTGAAGCTCTTGATTTTTAATTTCTATATAGTCCTATGTGGTTTTCTTTCTTTCAGGAAGGGAGTGTCCTTCACTTTAACAAGTTTTCTTCAGTGCTATAGCGAACTGTATAGACTCTCCCCCCTGCCCTGGGGTCCTCACCACTCTGCATGTGAGTCCATGTAAGAACACAAGCTCATGAGAAGACACATCTGCAGGTATCTTCAAAGAAACACATCATGGTGCATTTTCTCTCTTGGCTTACAGCCTTTCTCCTCCATTCTATATTTCTGGGATGAATCTTATGAAAGTAATCATTGGTGCAAATTCAACCATTTAGAGGATTTGCTCTGTCCCGAAAGAAACCTCACTGAATTCAGAAAGCTGCTTATAAATAGCTGAGAAAAAGGTCAATAAGTCGATAATAACTGGCCTTCTCTATCTCTCCATTATGGAAGTGTTGGCCATGGATGGTCAAATTCCTCAGAGAGGACTGTATTGTTTGCAAACTCCCTCCAGCTGTTTCCTGATCCAAATGAAGATGCTTATGAGGGGGAACTTGCTCTAGGGGCAAGGGTCACCTCAGAAGAAACAGCAGAAGACAATATGGGTATTTGAAGGGATTCAAGGAACTTAATCCGATGAAGGTTTTCCTTAGGCTCCTATATAGGTCAGGGTTCTCCAGAGAAACAAAACCAATCAGAAATATATCCTGTATGTGTGCATTATATATATAAAGTAGAACCTCCATAGCTGACCACCTCCCCACACTTACCACCTCCTTCACTTGACCTAATATTCATAGACCAGACACGCACCACGTGTACATATCAGCACAGTAGGCCAAGTTCCTTATGTTGACCATTCCCATATGTTGACCAGTTTATTACAGTTCCTTGGGTGAGGTTCTAAAAATCTATATTAATATATAGGCATAGATACAAATATAGATATATAGACATAGGTATGTAGATATATTTATGAAAAGAGAAAGAGATTTATTTTAAGGATTTGGTTCATGTGATTGCAGGGACTGGCAAGTCCAAACTGAGACACAGAAAAAAATTAATGTTTTAGTCTTGAGTTCGAAGGCAAAAGGCAATCTGGAAGCAAAATTCCTTCATTAGCAGACCTCAATTTTTCCTCTTAAGGTTGTCAGCTGATTGGCTGAGGCTCACTCCCATCATGTATGAGATAATATGCTTAACTCAAAGTCTACTGATGTAAATGCTAATTATGTCTAAAAAGTACTTCACAGCAACATGTAGGCTCATATTCAATCAAACAGCTGGGCACCGTAGCCTAGCAAAGTCAATATGTAACATTAAACATCACAGCTTCCTAGTCAGCCCTGGTCCTCTTCTCCAATGGTTATCTTGAGTAAGCACAATCCTAGTTGGAAGACCAGGCACCTGCCTGGGATGTCCTGGGTGCCTAAAATCACCTGAGGCATCAATTGTACTGGTAGTCTGTGGAATAGTGTGTAGTAAGATTATGTATAGACATACATTTTTCTTTATAATTACAAGCTTTATTTTTAAATACTCATAGATCCACATGTAGTTATAAAAAATAACCCAGATAAAGCCCATTTACCCTTTACCCCATTTCTCCCAAGGGTCACATCTTGCAAAACCATAATAAAATATGACAAACAGGATATTGACACTGATACAATCAAGATACATAACATTTCCATCATCACAAGAATGACTCATGTTTTCCTTTTATGACTATACTTACTTGCTTCCTGCCTCCAACCCTAACTTAGCTGTAGAGAATACTAATGTGTTACCTATGCTCGTTTCAGGATGTTATATAAATGGAATCATTTGTTAGACAATCTTTTTAAAGTTTTTCATGCAGCATTGTTCTCTAGAGATTTATCTAAGCTTTGATTTATACCAATTGTTTATTCTTTTGATTACTGAGTAATATTCCATGGTATGGTAGCACCATTGCTTCTTTAGCCATTCACCTGTTGAAGGATATCTGCTTTGTTCTGCTTTTGCTATGACAAAATATAACTTATATAAATCTTTGTGCACAGGTTTTTGTGTAAATATAAGTTTTTAATTCTCTAGGAAAAGTACTAAGGAATGCAATTACTGGACCATATGGTAGTTTCATATTTAACTTGCTAGAAAACGTGTTTTTTAGAGTGACTACACTGTTTTACATTGTGTATGGCAGAGGATAAGAGATCAGTTTCACTGTGTCCTTGACAGCATTTGCGATTGTCACCAGCCTTTATTTCAGACATACTGACAGGGGCTGCAGTGACATCTTATTGTGGTTTTAATTTGCATTGCTCTATGGACTAATGATGTTGAAAATTGTTTCATGTGCTGTAGGAACAATCTATATATCTTCTTTGTTGAAAGATCTCTTCAAACCTTTTGCCCATTTTGTGATTGAATTGATTGGTTTTCTTTTTCCTGTTGAGTTTTGAGTGTCCTTTATATACTAATCCTTTGTGGTAGATGGATTTACAGATAGTTTCTCCTAGTTTGTACTCAGTCTTTGTAACAGGGTCATTCTCTGAGCAAATGTTTGTTGTTGTTATGAATTTTAGACTAAGGTTCCTTGTTTTGCTTCATTTTGTTTTGTTTTGTCTATGCATATTTATTCAGTTGCTCTAGTACCATTGATAAAAAAAAAAAAACCTTCCAGGCAGCACCTGTGGCTCAAGGAGTAGGGCACTGGCCCCATGTAGCAGAGGTGGTGGGTTCAAACCCAACCCCAGTCAAAAAAAAAAACTACAAAAAAAAATTTTTTTTTCTTCCATTGTGTTGCTTTTGCCACTTTGTCAAAAATCAATTAGACAAATTTGTGTGGGTCTATATCTGGGTTCTCTACTCTGATCCATTGATCAATGTGTCTACCTCCCTGTCAATACCACTCTTGATTACTCTAGCTACATAATAAGTCTTAAAATCAGGTACAGTAATTCTTCTCACCTTATCTTTCCCAAAATTATGGTAGCTATTCTAGTTACTTTGCATTTCCATATAAAATTTAGAATAATTCTGTTTGTATCTCCAAAAATCTTAATGAGATGTTGATAGAAATTCCTCTACACCAACCTGTATATCAATTTGGAGAGAATTGATAACTTTGTTATGTAAAGTCTTCTGTTCCCACAAGTACTTCTTTTTTTTTTTTTTTTCTTTGTCCTTTCAATTATTTAGATCTTTGATTTCTCTCATCAGCATTATTTATGTTTCAGAATTTGACTTTTGTGAATGTTTTTTTAGATGTATATCTGGGCTTGAAAAAAAAATACAGCATAGAGTAAAACTCTTTCTTTATTGAGCAGACATCACTTTTATCAAATCATTCCTACCTTGATGCTTCTATATATTCTGTATTTATTCATTAGATTTTTTTCTTAAAAAATTTTTAAAAGTAGCCTATTTATTGTTTACAAATAAGTTCCAAACAGAATATGTTAAAAACCGGTGACATTAAAGATGAAATCAGTGCAACCTGAGAGTGCTAATTAACTGAGTTTGGCAAGGCTTATCCCTTTCAATTTCTGTTGTTTCTCATCAGAAGGTGACTTCTAGCAGCATTTGGAGTGTCCAAAGTCTTGAAATATGTAATTTTTTGAGCCCAACACTTATATGCAAACCCAGGTAGGAGTATCTTTTAAGAATTCTCATTATGTAACCTCATGTTAGCACAGCATTCTGATGGAGAGTCTGAGTTCAGATGCAAAATTTTGACACCAAAAGTATACATGACAGTGATAAAATGAGACCCTGGGCATTCGGGTTGCTACTGGAGTTAATTTGTAGTTCACAGTGTGGAATGTGGACCATCGACACGTGCTGTCCTGGCAGCAGTACAAATATTACATTGAGACCTAGCAATGTGTAATTATTGTTTCATTTCCAAGAAAAATCTTCACATTGCAAATCGCTCCATTCCTCTGATGAATTGCAGAATTTCACTGTAGAGTCTGAGGTGCAATGTTTCTCTTGGCACATCTCCAGGGGCTTCCTGAAGAAAGAAGACGTTTTGAAAGACTGAAGATGAACACTGGTCTAATGTGCATAGTTTAAAATACAAGTAACCCTATAAAACTCAGGGTAATATTTTTCCAAGACTGCAAGAACAAAGGTACATTGAGTAAACTGAGTTATTGAAATTGATCAGTGAAATTTAAACTTTGAAGTCCTATGGGAAAAGCGAGAGGATGGAAGTCAGAATTTTTTTCATTTGTGGTCCTCAAGCCAGGTTGATCAATTTGTCCTGGTGTTTCCATAACTTTCCTGGTTTTAACAATGCAAGTCTCATGTCCCAGGAAGCCCGTCAGTCCTGGTTTTAAGACAAGGTTACCCTGCTCAGAAATCTCTGTGAGTCCCAGGAAAACAGGGATGGTTGGTCCCCCTACCTTCATCTCTTCCTTCTATCAACTTTGGGATTTTAAGTGAAACCTATCATGTGTCTGAGGCTAGCTCCTCATCTGTAGAAAGCAAAGAGTGATTACTCTCTCCCATCACAGGGTAACTAAAAGAAATAAGTAGGATAACATAAATGGAATGCTCTATAAGCAGTAGAGCACTGTACAGGTATGGGTAGGGTACCATCATAACTCATTGCTGTCCCATGCTAATAATGCTTATATTTGCATTGGGCTTTCTGGCAAAAACAAGCAAACAAAAACAGTCATAAAATGATGCAACGCTTTTCCCAATAGCTCATCTCTTTCCAACCAGTATAATATTTTTTTGCCATACTGTAGAAATCTCATTAGCTAAACATGAAGTATCATCTACCCCCAAATTACTGTTAAATGCTGTTTACCCTCTAATCCCCTAATTCTATTCATCTGACTTCACTTTATGGATCTCCGGCAAATAATAGTTCAAGTGTACAAGCATAGTAGGTGGATTTGAATAATTGCATGTTTACATTCAAGAAGATTATAATGAAACATTGACAAATCCAGTTCCCTTTTCCAAGAGTAATGCAGCATTCCCTGTTAAAGGTGATGGGTTAGTTGTGAATTGCCTTCTGCATTTTAATGGCAGCATTTAGGAAAGTAATACAAGCTTTAGGGAGAGGTCCTGGGCAAGTTTCTGGAACACAGGTAGTTGAACAGAGCATACAGAAGATTTTAGCAAATTCATGAGGCTTCAAAGTTAACATCTGAAACACCGTTAAGTGCGGGATCTTTTGTTTTACTCTGTTAGTAAATGTAACAGATGGTTTGCAAACATGTTCGGGATCTGAGAGCTGACTGATTCTGTCAGTCTGATAGAAATGGAAGGCAGCCATTTACCGTATCAGAGAAAAAGAAAGCTTCAGCATTAAATCTTAAAAGAAAGGGGGTTTCTCTCTAAGTCTGACTAACAAGACAGAACATTGAGTTTAAAAGGTCTATTACCTCACCACTAACTTTTTCATTTTTCCTTTTATTCAATGCCAACATGGAATATTAGAATAAGGATCTGAATGTTCCAGCAAAAAAAAAAAAAAAAAAAAAAAAAAGCACCTTTTGATGCAATAGTGAAATCACCATCATAGATAGAATTCTGTTGCCATGGGGACAATTATGCTCTCATGAAATCCAGTACGGCAGCATCTTCCCTGTGAATCCAGCCAAATGAGAGACAAAATTCTGCCTCTTTTTCTTCAGTCTTCAAATGAGAACACTGTTAACCTTGCAGAGAAGGAAAGTTAATAGTTGGGCTCCCCTATCGGTCTGCCTTTCACCTCTACACTTCCCGTCTCCGTGTTGAAGTATAATATAGGTCAGCCAGGACCAAAAAAAGTTGAGACTGTTACTGAAAATGAATGCAATAACCTATTTAGCTTGATTTTTGTACCAGTTTGAGGAAGAGGCAGGACAAGACAATTTCACTGGTTTGATGCTCTAAAATGATAGGGTCAATGGCTGGCTTACTGGGAGTTTGCAACAGGGAAGGAACACAAAAGTTCAAGTCACCCCCACAAAGGCTGCTGTTAAATAATCATTTGATGTTGGCTATTTTATGGGACTTCAAAATAGAGATACCTGGAGAATTATGGAGTAGCAGTTGAAGCAAACATTTAAAAAAATTATTTAGTTTTGATTTCATAATCGTAAACTTAACTCTGCTATCCAGCTAGACATAGAGGGGAATCAGGAAAATACGGAGTCCAGACAACTGCAATGAGAGCACACAGATTACAGGGTATTGTGAGCCAAGGGGGTAGAAGGGTGCTCTCTGAGCTACAGGAGGAATGGCTAGCGGGGTGCCCTCTGAGCTACAGGAGGAATGGTTAGCGGGGTGCTCTCTGAGCTACAGAAGGAATGGCTAGCGTGGTGTTCTCTGAGCTACAGAAGCAATGGTTTGGTGATTGAAAACATTGGGCCAGATTGATAACAGTTGTCACAGTCAGTAATGGTGATCTTCTTACTGGTCTTGACATATGTGGGCCCAAAGTGCTCCATGGCTTCTACAGCACTCATGCCCTTGTGACCTTGCCAGAGACCACATGCTTGCCATCCAAACATTCTTGGTAGTGCAGATGAAATACTGGGAATCATCAGTCTTGGGTCCAGCATTTTCCATGGACAAGATGCCAGGACCTTGTGCTTCAGGACCAAGTTCTCATCTTCAAATTTCTCCCCATAGATAGACTTGCCACCAGTGCTACTATGGCATGTGAAGTTACCACCCTGACACATAAACCCTGGAATAATTCTGTGACAGGGGGGACCCTTATAACCATATCCTTTTTCTCCAGTGCTCAGAGCATGAAAGTTCTCTGCTGTCTTTGGAACTTTGTCTGTAAACAGCTCCAAGGAGATGCAACTCAAAGGCTCGCTCTCAGTGGCAATATCAAAGAAGACACTGGGGTTGACCATGGCTGATACTATAGGAAGCTGCAGCGTCTGCAAAGCAGCACAGAAGCAAACGTTTTAATCCATCAAAGTTTAATTGAGCATCTCCTCTGCACCAGGCACTGTTCTGGCCATAGAAGACATAATTAAACCAACTGACAAGGAGTCAGCTATCCCAGAGCTTACATCCAACCAAGAGAAACAGCCACCGGGGGTGGGGAGGTACCTCTGAGGTGATCACGTTTGAGTGCAGCCTTGCTATACCATTGAGGAGTAGCATTCGGCAGCTATTCCTATAGTAATCTCATTCTACCTTCAGCATTCTTGTCTATTGTGAACATTCCCAACTTCAGAAACTGAGGTGCAGAGTGGCTACAGCGTACGGTTATTGAATACTCAGAGAAGCAGGGGAAAGACCTCATGGAAAAGGTACCAGCTGGAGGTTCAAACTCCAGCTCACACACCACTTATACAATTCACTTACCTGAACTTGGGTCTCAGCAGCAGTGCATTGCTCACCTGAAATACCATCAGTACCCAATGCTATAGTGTGTTATTTCTTTTTTCTTTTTCTTTTCTTGAAACAGAGTCTCATTATGTTGCCCTCGGTAGAGTGCTGTAGCATCACAGCTCACAGCAACCTCAAACTCTTGGGCTTAAGCAATTCTCTGGCCTCAGCCTCCCAAGTAGCTGGGACTATAGGCGCCCGCCACAAAGCCTGGCTATTTTTTTGTTGCAGTTGTTTAGCTGACCCAGGAGGGGTTCAAACCCACCACCCTTGGTGTATGTGGCTGGTGCTGTAATCACTTACATTTCTTATAAATATTCTCCAATATGATCCTGAAATAGCCATTAAACGCAAGAAATTAGTATTGATATATTATTATTTTTATCCTCGGACTTCAAGTTATTTTTTCTCCAAATATCCCAACAGAGCCCATTAAAATAATAGCATTCTATTCAAAAATAGTCCTCATATGGCTTCAGCATCCTTCTGTTTGGAGGAGTTCCTCAGCCTTTCCTTGACTTTCTTGAAGTCTTGTTCTTCACATTTTTGGAATCGACAAACCAGTTCTTTTGTAGTATGTCCTTCAATCTCAGCTTGCCAGTTTTCTCATGATTTGGTGCAAGCCTGGCAGCCTCAAGCTTGTACATCCTGCCACACGGATGCTCCCCTCACTCTGCTTGCAAGAAGTCCCAACAACTCCATTTCTCACTTTTGTTGGCTCTCCAACCCCCAACACTAAGCTGCTCCCTGATGCCACACCCTTCTAGCCCTACAGGCATTCTGCCATCCGTGCCTGGCAGCTGTCCTGTGTAAATGGATGTCCCTGTTGCTCCCTCTCCTGGGGCACTCCTCCATATTCAAGGTGGATGTCTACCATGCTCTGCTCTACCTCCTGACTTTGGAAGGTGATTATTCAGGAAGAAAGAATAAAAATAAATGTCCAGAAAAGGAGAAGAGGAATGCAAATTCTATTTCAGATATCATTCCACAGTATCTCAGAGTACTTCAAATAAATTAATACAGAACCATCTTCAAATTTTTTACAAACAGAAGCAATCACCATGCAATGTGCTGTCCAGAAGCCTGTGAAATCACAATTGCCACCACACTGCCACTCCTAAAAAGGAAGGTCAGATTACACGCTGCTCTGCATGGGTCCAAAGATATCTACTTGGGGTATGAAAGCTTCTTAGCAGAATAAGATTCTGAATTTGCCTCCCTTGAGTTTAAGCTCCCCTGTTGCATTCCCTGTCCCCATTCCCACTTCGCAGATGCCCCCAAACTGCTCTTTGTCCACAGGTCACTTTATGCTTTCATTTTTAGCTTGTCTCTGAGTCTGTTAACTTCCCTAACTCCAGTATTTCCACCCATCCCATCTCAACGCACATACAATAACACTTGTTGATCAATGCCTGTAACAGCAGCTATTACATACTAGATAGGGCTTGCTGACACATCTGCAGTCTCTTACTTTGCCAGCCGTTATTGGACACTGAACTAGACCTTGTTGATCCATCATGGAGATTACAAGGCCTCTTCATCACCACACCCACCCACCCACCCTCACCACACACACACACACACACACACACACACACACACATACACACACACTTTCCTGACTTTAGAAAGTTCTGCATAATTTGTTCATTCACTCACTTGCAATTTTAACACGTATTTTTGAGTGTTGGTCATTCTGAGGCCCAAGGCTAGGCATTGGAGTTGAACAGATAAATTGAACTAATCTCCAGGTCAGTGTCTGCTGAGGTTCAGTGGCCGAGTTGAATGTGTCAACAAATGACAATCCTTTGCTTTGTTGAGTGCTTTCTCTCTTTTGATTTATCATCTGTCCTTTCCAGTCTCCTAAATTGACAGTGAATGGGGCCAAATAAATCTTTGTATTCCTTCTTTTATTTTTATCTTTTTTAGAGATAAAGTCCTACTCTGTTGCCCTTGGTAGAGTGCTGTGGCATCACAGCTCACATTAACCTCCAGCTCTTGGGCTTAGGCGATTCTCTTGCCTCAGCCTCCAGAGTAGTTGGGACTACAGGCAACTGCCACAATGCCTGGCTATTTTTTTTTTTTTTAATTGCAGTTTGGCGGGGGCCAGGTTTGAACTTGCCACCCTCAGTATATTGGGCAGCATCCTACCCACTGAGCCACAGTCGCTGCCCCCCCCTTCTTTTATTTTTGAATATACTTTATATATGGAAAAGTACATAAACTATAAATGTCAGTTTAATGAATAATTGTAAACACTAGTGTTCTCATAACTGAGGTAAAGAGAACATTCCTCATTTTCCTGAGGTCTCCAGAGTCCCCACTCCCCATCCCCACAGAAGTGAACATTATCCAGACAACGGTGGGTCATTTCCTTACTTTCTTCAGAAGTTTATCATCACGGGAGGCATCACTGAAACATTCAGCGGCTTTGCCTTTTTTAAGCTTTATATTATTAATGGCTTAATGTATATACGCTTTTTCCCCCTCACTTCTTTCTTCCAACACAACTAGTGTGATTCATCTCTGTTGTTATTTGTAAGTGTGGTTTATTCCTCTCATTGATGCAAAATATTTTATGTATGAATACACATTGATGTACTGATGTGTTCCTCTCATACGGGATAAGTGAGTTGTTGCAAGTTTGGGGCTATTATGAGGAATGTGACTATTATTATCCTTTTGTTATATCCTAAAATGCCAGGGCATATGAATTTCCCTATATCTTGAAGTGTAATTCCTGGATCTGTGATAATACTTTCAACATTATCAAATGGTATCCATTAAAAAAATCCACCATACCAGTTTATATCACCCCCAAAAGTAATAGGGTTCTCATTACTTCATATCTGCATGCACACTTGGCATTTTCAGACTTTTAAACGTTTGCCAGTGACCCCTTGCTTTTTTTTTTTTTTATTAAATCATAGCTGTGTACATTGATATGATCATGGAGCATCATACACTAGCTTCATACAATGTTTGACACATTTTCATCCCACTGGTCAACACAGTCTTCCTGGCATTCTCCCAGTTATTGTGCCAAAACATCTACATTCCACATCTACCAAGTTTCACATATACCCTTGTAAGATGCCCCGCAGGTGTAATCCCACCAATCCCCCTCCCTCCACCCACCTTCCCCCCTCCCTTTCTCCCTTCCCCTTATTCTTAGGTTGTAACTGGGTTATAGCTTTCATGTGAAAGCCCTAAATTAGTTTCATAGTAGGGCTGAGTACATTGGGTACTTTTTCTTCCATTCTTGAGATACTTTCCTAAGAAGAATATGTTCCAGCTCCATCCATGTAAACATGAAAGAGGTAAAGTCTCCTTCTTTCTTTAAGGCTGCTATTGTTTTAATATGCATGCCATCAATTCCTTAGGAACGTA
>CAUYPK010042374.1:0-13769 GCA_963574355.1 Loris lydekkerianus | reverse complement strand
CCCGGCCAAAATGAATTTCGGCTCTTTGCCTCTTATCATTATTTTGTATACTGTGGCTCTTTGCCAAGTTTGGATTTTGTTATGCTGCTTCTGAGGAGGGACCTCTGAGGAGCGATCTCCGAGAGTGTAGTCGAACTTGTTCGCCACCCCTGCTTTACGGGGTGTTTCCTATCTGTTGTTTCTGTCCTCTAACCCGGAATCTCTTCTTTTTAAAGGAAGAAAACACCTTAATACTCAATATTTATTGATCATCTATCCTGCATTAGGCACAGTGCTAGACATCATTACCACCACCATCTCAGAGAGGAAAATGAGTCTCTGCCTCAGGTAAGTAGCCTGAGGACCCAAGGCTAGTAAGGAGCAAGGATGGGATTTGACTCCTGACCTCAAGCCCTATAGTATTAACTACCAAGTTTTTCTCTCTCTTCAGATGAGTATTTTAAACAGATTAAAGCGAGATCTCTGAGACCTACCTACATTACTCCCTGCTGATTTGAGGATTAAATGGGATAATAGAGGAAAAGCAACTTATATAATGCAGAGTTTATTGGTGCTAAAATATAGACTCATCTGATTTTAGTGCTGATCACTTAGTAGTTGCTCAGTAAATAGTTAAAATGAAGGAACTTTGTGTCTGGACAAGATTTATAAAATAATACTCATAGATAAAAAAAAAATTATATCATTAAGATGACCATGATGCCTAAAGCAATTTGCAGGTTCAGTGCAATCTCTGTCAAAATACCAATGCCATTTTTCACAGAATTAGAAAAAAAAATTCTAAAGTTGATAGGGAACCAAAAATGAGGCAGAATAGCCAAAGAGATCTTGATCAAAAATAGAACAAAGTAAGACATCGTATCACTTGCCTTCAAATTACACTACAAGTCTACAGTAATCAAAACAGTATGGTACTAGTATAAAAATAAACACATGTATCAACAGAACACAATAGAGAACCTAGAAATAAAGCCAGTTACTTACAGCCAATTAATCTTCAACAAAGTCAACAAGAACATATACTAGGGAAAGAATACCCTTTTCAATATGTGGTGCTAAGAAAATTGGATTGCCATATGCAAAAGAATGAAACTAGACCCCTTATTTCTTACCTTATATAAAAATCAACTCAAGTTTCATTAAAGACTTGAATATAAGGAGCAAAACTATGAAAATACTAGAAGAAAATCTAGGGCAAACTCTTCTGGACATTTGCCTAGGCCAAGAGTTTATGACTCAAATCTTAAAAGTATAGGCAATAAAACAAAAAAATAGACAAATGAGACTTAAACTATAAAGCTTTTGCACAGCTAAGGAAATAATTGATAGATTTTTTTTAAGAAACAGAAAGAAGAGAAACCTGTGGATTAGGAGAAAATATTTGCAAACTACATATACAAAAGTAATTTACAAGGAATTCAAACAATTCAACAATAAAAAATAGCCCACTTTTTAATAAAAGTGTGCCAAGGACAAGAATAGATATCTTCAAAAAAAAGACAAACAAATGGCAAAAAAAAAACATATAAAAATATTCAACATCAGTAATCATCAGAGAAATGCAAATTAATACCACAATGAGATATCACTGTACACCAATCAGAATGGCTATTACTAAAAAGACAAAAATGAACAGATATTGGAAAAGATGCAAAGGAAAGAGAACTCATATATTGGTAGGAAATTAGTGCAACTTCCATGGAAAACAAAGAAGGAAAATAGAACTACCATACAATCCAGCAATTCTACTACTGGGTATCTACCCAAAGGAAAAGAAATCAATATGTAATTCATATATTTATTGCAGCACTCTTCTCAACAGCAAGACATAGAATCACTCTAAGTGTCCATCATCAGAAGACTAGGAAAATACAGTGCATATACACAATGGAATACTATTCATCCATTACAAAGAATGAGGTCATGTCTTTGCAGCAACATGGATGGAACTGGAAACCATTATCTTAAGTGAAAGAGCTCAGGCAGACAAGTACTATATATTCTTACTCGTGAGAGCTAAGTAACATGTACATGTGGAAGCAGAATGTGGTGTAATGGACAATGTAGATTTGGGGGGGTTGGAAAGGAGTAGATGGTGGGAGGTCGATGGGGGTACAATGTGTGTTTCTTCAGTAATTCACTGAAGTCTCAGATTACCCCACAATGCAATGTATCAATGCAGCAAAATTGCACTTGTACCCCATGAATATACCCAAATAAAAGACAAGTGGAAAAAAACAAAAACAAAAAAGCATTTGCCTCAACTCTCTCATTTTATAGAGGAAAAATAATCTGGCTTGGGGGACAAAGCCAATTAAAATCAGAAATGAAGCTGACTTTAAGTCTGGTTGCCCTTTCTTCTTCCCAGATCCCTGCAGTGCTGGGGTTTTGTGGAGTGATTCTGGTGATGCTGTCACTCAAGTGGCCTTACTTTCTCTGTCACTTGGGTAGCCAAATTATGTACCCTATCTTTTTAGATACCTCTGTCACGGGCATGTAACCCAAGCAAGGCGAATCCAAATCCCTCCCAAGGGAGAACATGGCACCATGTCCTCTGGGATCACTACCTATCAGGACGACACAAGCCTGGAATTCAGCTGCCTATTTCTAACATGTAGAGGCATCATTCCTAAAAATGATGTTGTGTATAAATAAGAGGAACTTTTGAAAAGAGAGAGAGGGAGTTTAAATGATATCATTTTAACTGCGAGATCCAGCCACATCTGAAGCTAAAATCACCTTATTGATTTCCAAGTAGGAGAGCCATGATTGTAAAAGTTAAATACTTGCTCAAAGATTCTGACACAGTAGGTATAATAGTTATTTATGTTTCTCTTTAAGTTTAGTTAAATAGTTGTAGTTATTTAGGTTTCTATTACTTCCTATTGGAAAGAAGTAATAGAAAATCCAACTAAAACCCATGTTAGCGAAAACAAAACAAATAACCATGTGTTTATTCTCTATTCTTCACCACAACTGTCTCCTTGTCAATTTTGAGGTTCCAGGTTAATTCCCAGAGAGTCTTTCCTGACCACCCCATGGAAAAGCAGTCACTTCTCTCATTATCCTCTCTCACTATCTTCATCATCTTGTTTAGTCTTTATGGCTAATCTGTAATTATTTGTTAGCTAAATTGCTTTTGTCTGATTCCCTATAGACTTTAAGAAAGTAAGGACCAAGCCTGTTTTGATTATCTTTATCTTCCCCATGCCTGGCACAGAGCCTGACATACAGCAGAGTTTTCAATAGATATATTTGAATAAATGAACACATCATCATAATGCAGGCCCTTGCCTGTCAGCCCTCCCTGGGAAGAGCAAGAAAGAGAAGTCAGCATTCACTCATTACCTCCCTTGGTTGAGTCAACCAACAAAGGAGGAAGAGAGAGGGCTAGGAGAAGAAATGGAGACTTTGCTTCCGTGAGAACGTTCAGAGGCCTGTCCCTGCTTCCGGGAGGCAGACAGGATCATCAGGAAACCCAGAGCAAGATGCGGTCCCGTCTTCAAAGAGCTTTTCATCTGGCTGGAGAAAGAGTTACAATAATAGTGCGGGTGGAGAAAGAAGCCCAAAGAACAGCCTCTCCGGAATTACACTGCCTCCTCACAGATACTATTAGCGTCTTACAGGAAAATAATTTGCGAAGCTAATAGAGAACACAGAGGAAAAGAGCAGACGCATCTGTACAGGACCAAGGGGGAAAGCCGCAATTAAACCGGCATCCCTATTCAACAGCCCGCAGGCTGTAGTGAGGCTGGGGTTGGTGCTGCGTCTCTTTTCTTCCTCAGTAACTTGGTCTCATTTTCCCCTTCTGGCGTCTTATTGCAGTAATAGGTTTGTTATTATGGCTCTGAAGTCAGAGCGACAGGAGAGCTGGGGAAATGAGAAGAAGGGAAAAGAAAGCTGAGCAGGAACAGACGGCTTCTTGCCCGAGAGCTCCTGCCACATTAAGGTGCAGGGGGAAAACGTCTCCTTTCGCTCATATTTGCCTTTCTCCTTCTCTGGCGCTCTGAAATGAGCTGCAGGGTAATGGAAAAGGCTTCTTTGGGAACGTGTCTGTTCAGTTTCCTGAAGAATTAAATCACATTCAAGAGGCACATCTTAGTTCCCTATTAGGTGAGGAAAGAAAGTGGGAGCTTTCTTAATATATCAAGTGCCCATTCTCTGTCAGGTACCATCTAGGTGAGAGAAAATACTGCTAAAGGGCACAGACCTGCCCCTGTTCTCAGGGTGCATAATGCAAGTTGGGGAACAGACAGGGATCAGATAAAATAAGCGACACACATAAGTAAAAATGGAAGATCCAAACAAGTCTGAAATTCCATCCTTCCTGGAATACCTTTCACCTGGGAAATAGGCCTCCCGGGAAACTTCCTGTGACTCCAAGTCTGTAAACAGGAGTCTAGAGAGTATAAAGACCCTGAGAGTACAGAAGTCAGGGCTGCTCAGGAGACTCAGGAGACCCTTGCCTCGGTCATCTGACAAAACCAGACACGGGGGCCTTGAAAAGCTGAGAGATCCAATGGAAAAAGAAGTCTGTGCATGAATCCTACATATTCAATTTTGATATGAGGACAATTAATGACAATTAATGACAATTAATAATCCTGAGTGGGAGTGGGCTAAGGGGAGAACAGAGAGAGAGGGAAGGAGAGAGGGGGTGGGGAGAGGGAAGGAGAGGGAGGTGGGGTAAAAGAAGAGCAGAGAGAGGGAAGGAGGGAGGGGGTGGGGAAAAGGAAGAGCAGAGAGAGGGAAGGAGGGAGGGGGTGGGGAGAGGGAAGGAGGGAAGGGGTAGGGTAAAAGAAGAGCAGAGAGAGGGAAGGAGGGAGGGGGTGGGGTCTGGGTGTGTAAACCACCTTTAGGGGGCAAGGCACAATTGTAAGATGACTTTACCTAACACATGCCATCAGTGTAACCTGGTTTCTTGTACTCTCAATGTATCCCCAACAATAAAAAAAAAAGAAAAGAAAAATAAATTCTGCTCTGTCCCTGCTTTGTGGAGCTCTTTTCCTACACTGAAACTCTCATTTCTTTTAATTACATTAAAGAAACATGTATCCTTTGCCTGGGTCCCTTAGTATCTATCTCTTCCTCAGTCACAGCCACCCTTGAGACAACATTACAAAGATAATTTTGGAGACTGGCAAAAGCCTAAAAAGTAAACAACATCAAATGAAGTGACATTGACTGCCTGGGAAGAGGAAGTGACATGAAGAAGGATGCTCAGGGAATGCCTCCCTAAGGAAGTGACGACAAGAGGCAGGCAGGCCAAGATCAGACAGGGTGCACACCTCTGCACATGCCACCACAGGCATTTAAAGAACAGAGGGAAGGTCATGTGGCTAAAGAAGTGTTGCTCCAAGTGTGGTCCCAGGCCAGCAACATCAGCTTGTCGTGGTAATTTATTAGAGCTGAACTTTCTCAGGGCTCACCCAGAAACCAGGAACTCCAGGGATGGAGCCCAGCAATGGGAGTTTCCAGCCAGGAGACTCTGAGGCACACTCAAGTGTGAGAACCATGAGGTTAGGATATAGTGAGAGAAGAGGGACGTGAGGGTTGATAATTGCCACACTGCCACAGTAAGCCAGGTAATTTCTGCTTTTCGTCATTGTTTCCTCAGTCACTTCCATAGAGTAACTGCTCAATGCTTCTTCACTGAACAAATAAATTAATACAAATATACATAGTGAGCCTCCACTTTGGTCTGATATCACAGATATGCAGGATCAAAAGTAGCTTATAATCTGAAAATGGAAATGAGAGAAAAATTAAAAGGCAAAAAACAAACCACTAGAGGCAGATACAGCGCTACCGGCCAGAAATGAGAGGTAAAAATGTCTTATGGCAAGAAGGGTCATAAAAACTAAAAAGCAGACAGAAAAGCTCAACAAGCACAAAGGTTTCCACATTTACTTTGGAGGCAAACAATGTAGTTCATTAATTACTGTATTAGTGGTATAGAACAAGGGCTACCATTTACTTGTTGTCTCCAAGCAAACAAGAAGTGTTATGTTATATTGATTCAATCCATCTAAAATACAAAAATATGAGTCTCTACTCAAATGGAAAAATCCTCAGCTTTATGGAAAATTCTACTGTTCAAAATGCCTCATTTCCTGAGGCATTGTAGATAGCTTTATTAAATTGCTATATTGCTGCTATTCTTTTTATTACCAATAACCCATAGTGGGTGATATTGGTACTAACCAAGTCAATCTTGAAGCCTGTTGGAGGCCTCCCCTGAGTGCCTGCTGAGCAAATGGGAGCTGGGAAACCCAAGCCTGCCAAGCACCTCTAGCCGTCAAGAAGCCAGGGCCTGAGTCATTCTGAGATGCCAGCTTCTATTGAACCTCTCCTTAACAGAGTGGATTTTAATAGGCTTTTCCTCTCCTTCTCCTTCCTTCCTTTCTTGTAATTAGTAAATTCCTGGGATGAAATCGCCTCTTGGAACGTTCAGGGAAGACATTGAACAATTAAGAGAAGCCTGGACTTCTCCTGATCACTTCCCAGGCAAGATGCTCTTAAACATCGAATTGAAACCCTTTCTATTACATAAAGTCCGTTTTTTCTCTTTGCCTTTACAAGTACCCTCCATTAAGGAGAAGGGGAAAAAAGGTTCATCATGGATGTAGTGACTGTCCTCAATTGATTTTACTTATTTGCTTCCATTTCCAAATCCTGAGTATTTATCTGACTATTTTTTTTCTACCCACTGTTCTTTCCTCAATAGTCAATGTTGCATGAAGGATTCACTTCCTATATTAGTGGGAATACCTGGAAGTAATTCTTTTTTGGTGTGTTTCACATGCACACAATGCACATGAATACAAAAAAAGAAGACATTAGTAAACAGATATGGACTTTAATCATCAAAGCTATCTACACATGGACATGGCTAACTATGGAAGTAGAACCTTCTCTGTAACCAAGAGGTGAAGTTAGCCATGGTCAATAGTCAAAACAACAGGTAAGGTATTAGGTTAAAGGAACCCAAAGGAATCTCCTTGCTGAGGTACTGTAACATTCTGTGATGCAATGAAATTCCCATCCTGAATGTGAATCAGGCAGGAGTCAAGAGAAAAAAGAGGAGCAGCATAGATTTGCTGGGCTCACCTGGTATAAGAAAGGCACATAAGGAGTGTTCAGAGGGCCCATCACTGGCAGTGTAATGGTAGTGTCATTAACATCATCAATATTTATCCAGCACCTGCAAGCGGCCACCTCACATCATCCCTAAGGACTATTATTATGCTCGTGTGACTAAGGAGGAAATTGAAGCACAGAGAAGTTAGGAAACTTGCCATTACAAAGCTAGTGCCTAAGGGAGGTAAGATTTGGGGAACTCAGTCTGTTGGCCCCTGAGTCAGTACTCCTAATTGGCTCTATCCTGCTGCTTCCTCAAAGGGTTATAAGAACTACTGCATTTTTTTGCATTTTATTTTCTGAAAAAAAGAGCACAATCTCTTTTCATACCTCACTATGTATGATGCCAGGAAGTTATCTCTAAATGACAAATTAGGGGCAGGGAGTGGGATGGCTGGCCCATCACCACCCAACAGTCAGAGGCAGAGCCTCCTGGCTCCTGCCCACATCCCCCTCCTGACTCTCCTATGGCTCCTGGCCAGGTATCAGGCAGAAAGAGAGCACCTTGTTAATCTCCTGCCTGGAAATTGGCCACTCAGTCATATACCCAGAAGTTCCAGATATACTCTACTTTTAACTACCAACTTCCCAGGGGTAAAAAAGGCTAGAGGGAAAAAGAGATTAAGAAAGCAAGCTAATGTTCAGCCTGCAAACTTGACAGACATCTCTAATGCATCCCCTAAACCCACTAATCCTCAAACCCTGGAGACAGTAATAACAGGTCCCCATTGTACAGAGGAGCAAACAGGTTTGAAAGTACATGTCCTTGGTCTCCTCACTGTCCTTCCTCCCTATGATATCTACCTTTTTCTTTCCTGACAATTGTGGTAATATTTTCACTGGCATCTTTTGCCTCGCCTTTGCTGCTCCAGTGCCATCAGCGTAAAACACAGGGTTGTGCTTTCTGGGTCACCATCTGATAGTAGCCCTCTCTTCCTCGAAGACTTTTAATAGCTCCCTACCACTTATAGAATCAAATCTTAACTCCCTAGCTTGATCTCTCAGTTCCTCCATGATTTGGCCAGATCTATTTTCTATTTTAAATTGTATACGAACTTTATGGACACCCTGTATTTTGGGTTTTATTTTTACTATACACACCTCAAATTCTAGTCACAGGAGCACCCACGGAAAGAACCCAAGAAAGTCCTATGCACAGCTTCCTCATGAAGATCCTTTTGTCTTGACCCCCTTGCCAAATGCCACTGTGCTAGAGCCTGTGCTCAAATGCCACCGTCATGAAAACACCTGACTTGTGCTCCCCCATCCCTTACAAGTAGTGAATTCTGTATTCCAATCCCATGTGCAAACGCCAGCCCTGTGTGTGACTAACTTCTGAGAATGGAGCATGTCTGTTGTGTCTTTATACTCCATTCCCTCCCATCACCACAGTGGGTGCTAATAAATGTTTGTTGAATTGAATTAAATTGAGAGGTCATCTGGGGGATAAGAGTTAGAACTTTATCATAATTTGAACTCTGAGACGATGGGGAAGGTGAAGGACCAGTGATCTCTCTCTTTAGAACTCAATTATCTGCCTAAGAACAAACGTCTCAGATATCTAGCTATTAATTTGTTCACAGTCATCTAGGCCTCCAAAGTTCAAAAATGTCCTTTTCAATTTCTCAGTCACATCATCCATGAGAAATGAGATTCACTTCTCATTCTCGGAATTGCAGTGGCCCGTGTACCATCTCCCCTCCCCACCCTGCCTCCCAATCTCCTGACACGTTCGTATTCTTTTCCACTTTGCTACAATTAACCACATGGGCATCAAAATGCCTGACAGCACGACTTTCTTGGGGCCTGTTCTGGGACCCATGGTTTCCTGCTCAGCATCATAAATCGATAGCTGAGGACCGCAAGTTTTATTGACATCCTTAGTCAGAAGAATCTATTCTAATTAATCTTCCACACAAAAGTGATGGCCTTCAGCCATCTTACAGGCAGGAGCCAACAAACTCAGAGTGAGAGAAAAAATATAGCCCTGGCTTCCCATGAAATCAATACAACCTCACTCTCAGCTCTGTTCTGGGTCACACAGAAAAGGCAGCAGGTGTGGCTGAGATCACTGCAGAAGCCCTGCCACGAAGGGAACAGCTGGGAGGAGAGGAGCTTGGGAGTCTCACAGCACCACAGACCCCAGAGGGCCAAGACCAAGCCCCTTGAGAGGACTTCAGCCCTTTGAACCACATTCACTTGTTATTAACAGATATTTACACAATTCATATGTTTCCATGATCTCAGCACCTTGTCAAGCAAGGAGACATCTGGGACTCAATAGGACAAGAGAAGAGAAAACACATCATTATTGACGCTACGGGGGAATTGCACAGTCTGATGTTCAGTGACCCGCACATTGTGTGACTTCAGCAATTGTTCAGTCAAATCCCAATGACGCAGTGAAGTGGGCCACCAAGGTGTGCTAACCGAGACAGACAAGCAGGCTGGCAACCCCCACAGTCGGCATGTAAGAGAAGTTGTGAAGCCTGAGTTTTGAGCCTGACGTGCCTGGCTTTAAGTCACTCCTTTCTAAGTTACTTAACTCATCAGAATTTGTTTCCTCTCCTGAAAAACTGAGAAAACAAAAGCAGTACTCAGTTAACAAGCTTGTTGTGAAACTATATTCATGACGGCACAGTGAGTGAAACACTGTGATGTACTTTTTCTCTCTTCAGTTCTTCCAAGTCCATGATCCTCTCCTTCCCATTAAGCAGGTCAGAATATTTGAAGTCAAGACTGTGCCAAGAATGAGAGGAAGTATTACAAAAGAATTCAAGGAAAAAGAAACATTTCTTCACCTTTAGCTTTAAGTATAATACAGGAAAAACTAGGAAGAATGCAAATACACACACACACACACACACACACACACACACACACACACCCTCCACCCTACTACTAAGTTATAAAGTTCTCCAAGGTCAGGAGGGAGAGAAGACTTGAAGGAAAAGAAGAAACCTCGGATGCTAATACCAGGCCCTGTGCCCCTCTCCTGACCTCCGTCCTCTTCTCTTTCCCCAACTTTTCTCTAGGGCTCTGCGAGGATGGCAAACCTCCATATCAACTCTTATGCCATTCTTAGGAGAGCAGAAATGAGAGGGTCACACAGGTGCAAGGCAGAGAGGACCGAGCGATAGCCCTATGTGGTCCTACAAGCCAAGCAACACAAGTACCAGTGACCAAATCCCAGGTTGTGGCAAGCGTCCCTGTCTAAGGATGCCACCATCTTTCAGCATCAACTCCAGGGGAAAGGAATGAAGGGGGGAAATCCTGAATTTGCCTGAGTTAAACCCATAAGATCCAAATAACTGAAATGACTGAAATCCCCTAGAAGCATACATGTTCTGCCTTCTGGTAGAATAGAGTTCAAGAAGGAAAAAAGATTTAATTTAAGGAAAACTAAGTAAGTTATTTTTTATAACCTGGGTTCATGGCATATATACCTATACATTTCCATACATACATATTAAACATAATAATTAAAATAATGGTAGTAACTATATTTATTAGTATTTCCTCAGGAGAAAGCATTGTTCCCACTACTTACGTAGGTTACCGCATTATTTCTACAAGAGAAGACCTATGTGTTCAGTATTCTCACCACCCCCTTTGGGAGGTTGGATGAGGAACCTGCAGACGTGGGGCCACAGTTGGCCTTCTGGATCCTTGAGTGAGGCCTTTTGGCTAAATCCAAATTTTACAGAACAAACCTTTTTAATAAAGTTTGTTTTGTGAAGTTTGGATTCTGTGGAGGGGCTGCCCTTGGGGATCAGCTCCACATCCCAAGGCAGGGATGAGCCTGCCTGTATAGGAATCAAGGTCCAGTTTTACCAAGACAGACCTGACAAATACTAGCTAAATGTGCTGTTGTACATTGAGAGCCCCAAGAAATACTCAGTTCCCAGAGGCAGCTAGAGTGCTTGGCAGATCAGGTGAGTCCTGTATACAAAGGGAATATCAGGATTCAGAGGTCACCCAAGGGTCTATAACCAATAAAACTAGACTCAAGGTACAGTGGCATGGTGGGCCTGAAGTTCCTGGCTACAGCCCAACTCAGGACACTCAGGGCAGTGGCTACACAGGTATCTGAAAGCAGATGACATCAATGAGATGTATTTCACAGACAAAGGAATTAAGGTTCAGAGAATGTAAGTAATTAACAAGCCATACAGCTGGTAAGTGGCAGGAACAGAGATACAAACCTGGCTCTTTCTAACTCCAAACTCTATGCTCTTCCTCACCCCTACGTCTACCCCAAGCAGAGTAAACATCATTCATGGCAATGACTCAAAGGAAAGAAAGGGGAGCAAAGATGTACTTCAGCAGTTTCCTGTCATTCAAAGGCCCATACTTGTGATAAGCAAATATTTTAAACAGTCTGGCCTTGCCTACCTCGTTCACCCCAGCTCATGCTAAAGTCAGACCTCAGATCCCCCTTACTCATCTCCCTGGAAGGGATTAGTTAAAGAAATAAAGTCCCATTTCACAAGCTGCTAAATCCTGTTTGATAAACCCTGCCAGGGATTTCCTGGGCTTAATCGCCTGCTTGCTCTGGACAGTGGGGAAGTTGCTGGACTATGACTCTGTTTTTGCCTGTCCTCCCTGATGTGATCCTAGTCCTAAGCACATTCCACTGGGTTTACACAGGAATCTTCACTGGACTCGGGCGCATGGTGGCAAAAGAATAAAGAAAAAATAACCCCCAAGCAGAGATAGGTAAATAAAACATTATATAGCAATTAAAATGAATTTCTACAGTTACACATACCAATATGAATAAATTCCAAAAATAAAGTTTTAAAACATGCAAAGCAACACTGAATAGAGACTCAAACATACAGAACACTCATTAAGTCACACACAAAAATGACAACCACTATATTTAGGATGGTGATGAACTTCAGGGAAGAAAAAGAGGGAGTAAGATTGAGAATAGGTCCCTGGAGTGATTTAAATCTATTTATAATCATTACTTTTTTTAATTTTTTAAAAATCTAAAGCAAATACAGTAGAATATTAAATCTGTTAAAACTAGACTTGGGGTACATACATATTTGTAATACATTACTATTCTGTATGTTTGAAATATATCTTTATAAAAATGTTTCATTTAAAAAAAAAAAAAAAAAAAGAATGGTTGAATCATTACTATTTACAATAAGGAGTTGGGCTCTAGTTTGAAAGTAATGAAGGATTGCCTGCAGGAGAGACATGATGAAACAGCCCCGTGGAGACAGAAAGGTAATGCTACCGTGGCATTATAAAGGCTTGGTCTATACGGTAGCACAGTGTAACAGAAAGATGACAGCACCCAAATCTCCCAGTAGTGCCTAGATGGTGAAAGTACCATTAACACTGGTCCTTTTCCATCTCCCATCCCCATGTCCTTGCATCATTTCAATCCTGTGTCTCCTTTAAGAGTTGTCAATCATAGTTTCCTTCCCAACCTTCATCCACAAGGGTAGGCAAAGGCAGCAAGCCTGGCTAGTCATGACACTTCTACCATCAACCTCTACACCAGCAGTTCTCAACCTGTGGGTTGCGACGCACAAGATCTATATTAAACGGCCACGGGATTAGGCAGGTTAAGAACCACTGCTCTCCACTGACTGTTTCAAGAAAGGACAATGACCCACATCAACCCATGAATGGACTAACAAACTGTGGTATGTGTATACCATGGAGTACTATTTAGCTATAAGAAAAGATACAGACTTTACATCTTTTGTGTTTAACTAAATGTAGCTGAAACACATTCTTCTTAGTAAAGTACCTCAAAAATGGAAAAATAGATACTCAATGTATTCAAAACTAATATGAAACCAATATGTATATCATTTCACCGTATATTATGTACAAATAACTACATACCCACACAAAAGAAAATACAAGCATAGTCTAGCAAGGGGGAGGAGAGAGAAGCAAGAGGGAAGGGGGAAGAGGGAGGGTGGTTGGCGGGATCTCACCTACTGTGCACAATGTGAGGGTGTTCAGCACACCCCCTGGGTGAAGGGCTCAACTATAACTTGAGCTTTACTTTAGATATAAAAACAATGCATTTATACCTTCATATTCATCTGAAATTAAAAATAAATAAAATAAGTAATGACCCAAAGCTCAGCCAATCAAGGATGATGCTTTTGCTGTGCAGTCTTCTTTATATGGGAAGCAGAAGAAGATATTCCTTTCCTCCCTGCTGTGAAACTTGGAAGACACAGGTGCAAAGCTCTCTGTGGCCATGTTTTTTGCCCAAGAGAAAAGTTAATCAGGGCTTGAGAAAACAAAGCACCCTGCAGAGGCTAACACTACTAAGAGATTCCTGAACCATTATGAATTCCAGTTCCAGGTTCCCCTGCTATACCCCTGTCCTATGTGAGTGTGAGCTGCAGAGTCTAGACCAGTTTGATCATACAACTTTGGCCATTGATCCACAGCCTCCTGGTTCTAGGGCTCCAGGACATCCTACAAGTTACCCAGATCCCTTCTAGGTCATTTCAAAAGTTTTGTTCGTTTTTATGAGTCTACTTTAAACTGTAATATCTCAGTGAATATTTATTCAATTTAATCGAAATAAGCGCCATTTGAATCAGTGCACTTTTGCCAACATAACACAAGTCGATTAATTC
>CAUYPK010042373.1:0-13512 GCA_963574355.1 Loris lydekkerianus | reverse complement strand
CACACCCTTGACCCCATTTTAACATCTGGGCTCTCCTGTCTACCGCCCATTGCCAAACTCACTGCTGCTTTGTGATCTTGGACACAGGGAAGTCAGAGCAAAGGAAATCCATAAAATTCATAAAATCACAAACCATAGCAGAATTTTAACACCCAACAGAGCACTTTGCCAGTAGTGGTGGGGGGGGGGGCCCACTATGGACATTTACCAGCACCTCACTGTCCCAGCAGAGCATCAGCAGGGACTCTGAGCAAGGTGTCCAGAGAAATTCAAAGGAATCACGGGGGAGAAATGCTTTATTTCCTTCACAGATGAAATGTGGGGGAGGGGCAGTTTGTCTTTCTGGATTCTTTCCCTTTACCCACTCACTGCTGGCTCTGTCACCTCCAGGTCTTCCTTGAGGCAGTCTACTCCATATCTCCTTGTCACCCTCAGTTCCTGCAGGACAGACCTCCCCTGGCTCCCTGGCAGTGAGATGACTGCCCTCCCATCTAGGGCTCTGTCCCCTGGGACAGTCAGTGCAGGACCAGCCTCCGGCCTCAACGCATCAATGTCCTATCTTCTTGGCAGGATTGCAGTCCCGTGGGGGTCAAGGTGTGTTCTGTTCACACCACTGAGCCCACATGGAGCAGGCAGGGCACACAATAAAGGAATGCCCCAGGGTGGCATAGGGAACTGTGTGGGCTATGCCAGGGGTGAGGTGACTTCAGCACCCCCAAGAGCAGATCCGCCAGCACCTCCCTGAGTAACTCACAGGCTCCCAAGGACCTCAGCCACCCTTGCTCTTTCTCCTTGGTTGGCTCTTGCTGTCTTGACTCCTGTGTCAGCCTCAGCCTCTGCCCCCTCCTTCCTTTCTAATCTGTCATCAAATCTGTCTCTCCCATATCCCATGAAGCACAGACCTCTATCATTAACATACCCCTCACCAGGTGCCACAACACCCTCCAAACAAGTGGCTGCCTACCCTCCTGCGGGTCTCCAGATGGCAATCAGCAGCTCCCCCCACCAGCAGAATTTACAGCCCTAAAGTGGTTCTCAGGGCCTTCAAGAGCTTCTAGAGATAGGAAGCGGTGGCCAACAGATATAGATTTTATTGGACATTGCAGAATATTGTGAACATTTAGATTAGAGGTCTGAAAGAAAAAATTAAGACATTGCATTTAATAATCTAATTTCCTAATAATGTGGTGGCTCATGCCTGTAATCCTAGCACTCTGAGAGGCCAAGGTAGGAGGATCCCTTGAGCTCAGGAGTTCCAGATCAGCCTGAGCAAGAGTGAGATCCCATCTCTACTAAAATAGATGAAAAACAAGGTGTCATGTAGGCACCTATGTAGGTGTCATGGCAGGCACCTATAGTCTCAGCTACATGGGGGGCTGAGGCAAGAGGATTTCTTAAGCCCAGGAGTTTGAAGTTTGAGGTTGCTGAAAGCTATGATGGCACCAGAGCACTCTACCCAGGGCAACAGAGTGAGACTCTGTCTCAAAAAAAAAAAAAAAATCTAATTTCCTGTTGTGCCTTAAAAACAGAAAGGTTTGGCAACTCTGGACTGCGGCAGAGGAGATACAGTTGAAGAGCACCTGACTCAGTGCGCCCCTGTCCCACCGCTCTGTTGTCTCTTACACCTAGACCACTGAGTTGAAACATACATTTCTTTGTGACCACTTCCTAGTTGACCAGCTCCACTTCTTGCCTTACATTTTCCTCCCAGCTGCCCCTTTCAGCTCCAGCCACAATGAACTACTTTCAGATCCCTGAGTGGATCTGATTTCCTTGTGTCTCCTTTGCATGTGTTATTCCCTCTATCTGGATTACCCCTCACTCCTTGCCTGGTTAACTCCTAATAATTTTCAAATCCTAGGCCAGAGCACCCTTCTTGCAGGAAGCCTTCCTTGATTTTTGCTCCACTCAGCCCTGTTGCCTGTCCTCACTCCTGCTGAAGATCCACCACTCTTCTAGCTGCCTTTCTTCCTGTCTACTTCACTAGATTGGGAGGTCCAAGAGGGCAGGAACTAGGCCTTTTAATTTGCTGTGAAAACTCTAACCCCTGTCCTGGAGGCTAACTCAGTAATATTTCCAGAGGCAATGCATCCTGCTTGGGCTTCCACTCTCCCCTGGTAACTTTCCTGGGATGGACACAAAAACCAGAGATCCCAAATGTGTTTTCTTGCCTCTCAGAGTCTTGTTTTGTTTTTCTAAGTTTGAATTAGTGCCAACATTTAAAAATCTAGAAATGTAAAATTCTTTTCTCTAACTTGTACTGAAAAAAACAAAAATACTTTTAGGCAAGAGCAGGAATCATTCATGGCAACCCCTACCCAGGCTAACTCTCAGCCTACCTCTTAGATGGAGCTGCAGGTGACTTCCCGTTTCCTAAAGTTCCCATCCAGCCCTGCTGATTACCACTGCCTGCGTGGCTCCTGGAAGCAGCCAGTTCCAGACTTTTGCCCCAGCCTGGGCTTTGAGGCAGAAGTGACCATTCCAAGAGGACAGGAATTCTCTAGGAGATGGATTCTGACTCTGACTTCCTTTAGACAGCCTGGGGAAAGAGACCCTTTTGTCTGTGGTCTTCTCCTCTGTGTATAACTCTGGAAGATTTTTTATCCTGGGACAGTCCTCAGCAGTTACCATCTCCCAAAAGCATGCCCTGCCACCAGGACCATGAATGAATGGCAGATGCGAAAATAAGAGGTCACCTCTGTCCTGATTTTTCTAACATTTAAGCAGTATAGCAGTTATATCAATATTTTTGGCAGCTGTTCCCTGGGGGAGCAGAGTAGCAGAGATCCATTCCCTGGAAATCATTTCCAGGAACCACAACTATTTTTCTGAGATCCCTTCTCCACTGCATTCCAACTTAGTGCTGGACTTTGGGGGAATCAGGAAACAGGTACAGTCATTCCTCAGAATTGGTTCCAGGACGCCCACCCCAGCCCCACTGATAACAACATCCAAGCATGTTCAAGTCTCTCATATAAAATGGCATAGTATTTGTATATAAGTTAAGGACATCCCCTATATACTTTAAATCTTCTCTAGGTTACTTATAATACCTAATACAATATAAATGCTAAATAAATAGTCACTATATTGCATTTTTATTTGAATTATTTTTTATTGTTGCATTGCTATTTTTTACTTTACTTTTTAATTTGTGGTTGTTTGCATTCATGGATGCAGAACCCAGCGATATGGAGGGTTGACTGTATTCCCCTGGAATGGCTCCCTGCCAGAAAATATGCTTGGTGCCTCATCCAATTGTCCAGCTGGTCATCCAAAACATTTTGAGCATCCACTGTGTGCCAGGCACTCCCGGCCTATTTTAGCACCCTCCTCTGTGTAGTGCTCCTTCAAGGCTCAGTTCTGATGCTACTTCTTTGGTTGGCTTTCCCAGGCTCTGTGGCCCCCTGCCAGAAAGCTGGGTCTTCCTGTGTATTCCACCCCTGACTTGTACTGCCCATATTATATGATTAATACTGGGTATTTTCTCACCCTGGACCCTAGTCAGAAGGGCAGGAGGTCCTGTTCAACACATGATCCCACCCCACCAAGACGCTGCCCGGCACGTGCATACTGGCAAAAATTATTTCACTGAATAAGTCAGTAGTATTTCAAACTCAAACAACAGATGGAAAATTGTGTGAGCATTTTTGGGTGTCACAAGACTAAGGAGATTCTACTAGCATTTAGGAGGTGAAGGGAGCAGGAATATGGACTTCTTGTAATGGACAGAACAACTGACCACAACAAGCAGTTCTGTCCTGTACAACTTTCCAATGTCCTGCCAAACCTTTAGGTAGGTAAAAAGCCAAACGAACAAACATCTTTACAGTCTGTTTTATATACAAATACAATAAATTTTTCCCAGTTTTAATATACACTATATTATCCAGCAATGCATGTATCAGGTTAATGGAAGTTATACTTTGTTCACCATTGTGGCAAATGACCGTGGACCCTGTTCACTACAGGTGAGTCATCAGAATAGCATGCCCATGTCTGCCTGCATTTTTGCTGTCACAGTCACTCCATGATTGTATACAAATACATTTGGCCATTGACTCAAGATGTCAAATATAAACTGTTGGCACAATTCAGTTGAAGATTGTCTGCTAGGCTCGGCGCTTGTAGCTCAGCAGCTAAGGCGCCAGCCACATACACCAGAGCTGGTGGGTTCAAATCCAGCCCAGGGCTTCCAAACACAATGACAACTACAAACAAAAAATAGCCGGGAGTTGTGGTGGGCAACTGTAGTCCCAGCTACTTGGGAGGCTGAGGGAAGAGAATCACTTAAGCCCAAGAGTTAGAGGTTGCTGGGCAGCGCCTGTGGCTCAAAGGAGTAGGAAACTGGCCCCATATGCCAGAGGTGGTGGGTTCAAACCTAGCCCCAGTCAAAAACTGCAAAAAAAAAAAAAAAATAATAATAATAAATAAAATTTAAAAAAGGAAATAAAAAATAAAAATAACTGCTAAAAAAATTAAAATGCTAAAAAAAAAAGTTAGAGGTTGTTGTGAGCTGTGACCACGCCACAGCACTCTACTGAAAGGAACATAGTGAGACTCGGTCTCAAAAAAAAAAAAAAAAAGAAAGAAAGAAAAGAAACTTGTCTTCAAGTATACCTACATTCACTCTTTTAAGTTAGGCACAGCATGATTGGATATAATCCAGAGCTCTTACAAAGTGTCTTTTTTTTAAACATACATCTTTATTTATTATTATTACAATTTTTTTTTTTGCAGTTTTTTTTTTGCAGTTTTTTTGGCCAGGGCCAGGTTTGAACGCACCACCTCCGGTATATGGGGCTGGCACCCTACTTCTTGAGCCACAGGCGCTGCCCTGCATATTCTCTTATTATAAATCACCTTCATTTCCCTCACATCTCCTTTATAAAGACAGGGCTGTAGCGCCGGGGGAGAGAGGCTGTCGCCTCTGGTCGAACTAGCCCCTCTCAGCCTCAATTTCCCACTTTGGGGACCAGGAGCAACCGGGCACAAACTGCATGCATTGGAGCACCGGAGAGAGGTCCAATGGTCCCTGAGACCTGCCTTCACCTCCCAGCCCCAGCTTCCCCAACTGTCACACCCCCCAGAGATCTACAAACGACCCTCAGTCCGACCCCAGTCCCGAACCCAGCTGGAGGACCAGTCTCCCGGTTGCGGCGGCGGTTGCTATGGGCTACGGCGCGGGCGCAGAGACAACACGTAGCTGCCCAGCGGCGTCTAGGGCGCATGCGTGTCGGCCTCCCTGCCCGCGTGCGGCTGGGGGTGACTTCCGGGATTCCCGGCGGCTGGTGGGCGGAAAATGGCGGGTGTGGTGTTGGCCAGGTAAGTTACTAGAGTCCACGCGATTTCACGCTTTCTCCAAGCGCCCGTGTCTGGCGCCAGATTCCATAGAGGTCAGGTAAAGCAACAGAGTACGGCCTGGGAAGGCTAAGGCTCGTTCGGCTCCGCGCCCTCACTTTACCAGATTTGGCGGCTGTGCGGGTCAAATCGAACTTTAAAGGCGACTAGGGACCTCTCACTCCTACGCTCCTGGCCTCTAAGCTCATTTGTAGCCTCTGAAGGAGCAGGACTGCGCTCAAGTCGCAGAAGATTCTTCACTAAGGAAGCTGCACCCGGGTGGTAAGGAGGACCAAGTCGACGCCCGTCTCCGGGCTGCTTGTTGCTGGTCTTGAAAAGGAAGGCCCCTCGCTTCCTTTACTTTCATTAGCGCCTCAAGTCGCTGAGTATTTCCTACCCATTGTGACGTCACCCTCTCTCACACGCGTATTTTTTTACGGCCCTTAACTCCGGAGTAGGTGCAGAGCTGAAAATGCCTTTTCCCACTTAGTGCAGATTCAACCCTCGTGTCACACACCATCGACTGACTGATTGAGCCCCCGTTACCCAGGAAAGGGGACTTGCGCGTGGCCAGGCAGATCAATTCCCACAGTAAAATCAGACCCCACGCCTTTTATAAGGGACTCAGGCAGTTGGGTCTGTGGGAGCAGGAGAAAGCTAGGGTAACCAGTAAGACCACCTGGAGGAAGGAAAAAGATCTTGACTGGGCCATGAAGGATGAAGGTTCAAGGAGTTGGTAATAGAGTATTATTTCAGGTATAGCCTGGCCTGAGAGTCCACCTGTCTTTTGGAATCTTACTACATTACATCTGGCAGGTTATCTGGACTACACTTCGTTTTCCCCAGCTGTGTTGTGCCTCCATAGCCGTCTCACCAAATCCACCCACAGTCTGAGCCAGAAATCTGTGAGTTCTCAGCTTCTGCCTTGCTCTGCTTTTGAAGCCATACCCAGCTGTTACCCTCAAGATAAACCTTGAACTGGCATTCAGATTTCTGTGGCCTGATTTATGGTAATGTCTCCAATCTCACCTCCTCTTTCTTCCACACTCACCACACATTTCATTCTTTCCAAACCACTTGCTGATCCTAAAATTAACCTGCTAATTCATGCCCCCATGCTTTTGCAGGTGCTGTTCCCTCTGACTTAAATGCCATTCACAACTTCTGCAGTCTTGTTCTCTGTTGAACTCTTCTTCCACCTTCAATTATAAGTCTTCTCCCAGATCCCCACACTCACACATACCCACGGAGGTTGCCAAGCCTCCCTTCTCTAGGCCACAGCTTCTCATATATATGTTTGCCTATTCATCATTCATTCCACAAATGTTTGTTAGTCACCTGTTGTGAGCAAAGCCTTTTGCATTTCCTGGTTTGGATTTCCCCTGTGCTATGCTTGTTTGCCTGTCTTCCTCACTGGCTAGAGATTGTCACTCATTTGTGACTCCCTAGTGCTGAGTGCAGTGCCTGGCACTCAGTAGACCCAGAGGGAAGAGAGAGCCTAAAAACCTAAATATGGTCTTTCTTTCCTTTCTCATCTGTGTTTATAATTAGTATAAATTAGTAGAAAGTCCTTTGAAGGATACCCCTCAGCCTAGAAAGGGAGAGAAAACACAGCCCTAGTCCTGGTGAGGTGGCTCATGCCTATAATCCTAGCACTCTGGGAAGTCAAGGCAGGTAGATCCCCTGAGCTCAGGAGTTCCATACCAGCCTGAGCAAGAGTGAGACCCCATCTCTACTAAAAATAGAAAAACTAGCTGGCCATTATGGTGCCAGTAGTCCCAGCTACTAAGAAGGCTGAGTCAAGAGGATCACTGTAACAGAGGAGTTTGAGGTTGCTGTGAGCTATGATGCCTCAGCACTACCCAGGCGACAGAGTGAGATTCTGTCTCAAAAAAAAAGAAAACACATCCCTTTTGAGTTAAATTGAAAAGCTGCCTGATTCCTATAATCTGACAATGGAAGTTCTGTGCTAGTGACTCCCCAAAATAATTGGCTCCTCTGAAAGGTAAAGAACCCACCTAATTCTCTCCCAGAAGAATTTTTCTCTCCTATAGCACTTCCAGATTTCCAACCCTAAACTTTTATACTTTTTGATTTAAGTAGTAACACCACTCACAACAAACAATAGGCAGGTCCTGGGAGATCAGCAGGGCTGAAAAGGAGTCTTTAGGCCCCTACTTTGAACTTAGAATGGGAACACTCCTTTGGAACACTTTCCAGAGTGCTGAAGCCATGGGACTCCTACTTGTTCCTGTGGACAATTCATCACTTCTTTATAAGACTGTGGGGGAGGAAAGCGTGGGTTAGAGTCAGAGGAATAGTTCTGGAAGGCCAAATTAATCCAGGGACGTAATGAGTTGGAAGGGAAGCTGCTGTTTCTAGGCCATGAGCATGTACCCCTTTCTCTTCTGCTCTGTTGCCTTCTGGAAAAGGCTATGGACTTTCTCAAGAAATGCAGATGCTCCTAAACCCAGGCTCAGAGGAAGCAGTACTGGGTTCAGACTGAGAGCAGAACATGGGTGAATCACTTTTTTTTTTTTTTTTTTTTTTTTTTTGAGACTTAAGTCTCACTTTGTCGCCCGGGTACAGTGCATCATAGCTCACAGCAACCCCAGACTCTTGGGCTCAAGTGCTTCTCTTGCCTCAGCCCCTCTCAAGTAGCTGGGACTACAGGTGCCCGCCATAATGCCCAGCTATTTTTTTTTTTTTTTTTTTTGAGATGGGGGTCTTGCTCTAGTTCAGGCTGGTGTCTAATTTGTGAGCTTAGACAATCCACCCTCCTTGGTCTCCCACAGAGTGCTGGGAATATAGGCGTGAGCCACTGCGCCTGGCCGTGAGTCACTTTTGAATGTCTTTTTTCCCCCTTTGTAATAGGGGTAATGATACTTGCATCACAGTTACCTGGAGATTAAAAGATTTTTTTTTTTTTTTTTTTTTTTTTGTAGAGACAGAATCTCACTTTACTGCCCTCTGTATAGTGCCATGATGTCACAGGACTCACAGCAACCTCCAGCTCTTGGGCTTAACACAATTCTCCTGCCTCAGCCTCCCAAGCAGCTGGGACTGCAGGCACCAGCCACAAAGCCCGGCTATTGTTTTGTTGCAGTTTGGCCGGGCTGGGTTTGAACCCGCCACCCTCTGTATATGGGGCCGGCGCCCTACTCACTGAGCCACAGGCACCACCCAATTAAAAGATTTTTTAAAAGATAAGATGTATATGGAAAGCATTTAGCACTGGACCTAGCACATAATAGACATTCAATAATAACTGTTATTCATTCAGTCAACTCAGGTTTACCTATTAGATGCCGGCAGTGAACAAATGAAAATTCTGTCCTCAAGGAATGTATCTTCAGAAGGTGGATGGAGATGAGAGCTGGAAAAATAGGCTCAGTGACTTTGTATGCGCCCTCCCTTCGTCTGTGCTAGGGAGAAAAGCAAACAGGAAGGAGGGTAAAGTGTTAGGCCTTTGTCTGTGCTAGGGAGAAAAGCAAACAGGAAGGAGGGTAAAGTGTTAGGCCAATCTGGAAAGATCCTCACTGGCAGAGTGGGATGGTGATCCAGTAAAGTCCTGATGGGGGTGGGGGTAGGGAGAGCTTCCAGGCACAGGGCACAGCCCTTGCAAAGGCCTTGGGGGGAGGGGGTGCCTCTTGTATTTGGACACTGACTAGTGAGGCTGAAGTCATTTCTTCAGAGGGGGATTGGTAGGGAGGAGGTTGGAGAAGTAATGAGAGGGTCAGAACACCAAGGGCCTGTATGCCATGGGGAGGACTCTAGCATTTACTTTAGTGAAATGGGAGCCACTGGAGAATTCTGAACCGCAGAGTTCTGTGACCCACGTCTCATTGTAATAGGCTTCTCCTGATGTTTGGAGAATCTATTCTTAAGGGGCAGGGTAAGAGGAGGGAGCCCAGTGACATATGGTGGTGTTGGCAGAATTGGTACTAGCTTGGGGCACTGTATATAAAGCAGCCAGTTTGGTGCCTGCCCAGGTTAGCTGGCTCATTTCAGCCCCAGTTTCTGAGACCCTACTACATGGAGGGCATGTACTACCTCTGAGTGTCCATGGTCTTACTCAGTTCTGACTGTGCAGGCTATTTCCAGGCTCCAAATGAAGAAATCAGTTCTCAGGTAAAGCCATTGGCCTATCCCCAGTAGGATTTTCTGTGCTGTAGCAGGAAGGTTGTTGACAGAAACAGATTCAAGCCAGAGAAGTAAGGACAGCTTGGGCTCTGGGTTTCTTGAGGAAATAGATTCTTTTCCTGTCTGCAGCCTCTGATTTCAGTGGGCCTGGCCTTTCATGGGGCAGAATGTGGGTCCCACCTCCTTGAGCACAGCCATGGGAAGTCAGAAGAAACCTGGGGCTCTAATGATATCTGGGTGAAGAAAATCACTCAGCCCTCAATCAAACCTGGCCAGGGCTGGGGTCAGAAGAAGGAATCCCCATTCATACTTCACTCATAGAGTGAAGCACTTAGAAAGGAAACTGCCTGGGAAATCCCAGGAGGGGAGGACAGGGCAAGAACAGGTCTCACTCATCCCAATCCCAGCTAGCATAGGGTCATGGCTGGGGTCTTACCTGCAGGTCAGGTGCGGCTGCACGTCCTTCTCTAGCCACTGCTGAGACAGTCTGCTCCCCTCCCTGGAAGGTGGCCCTTGTCTTACCTGGGCTTCTGATCAGGGAAGGGTGGGGTCTGCCACTGTTCGGCTGACTCACCTTGGACTGGGATCGGTCCAGGTAAGTCCTATGGCTGGATAAACAAGGCAGGTTACCAGGCCCAGAGGAGGCCTTTGGCCTTAGTCTACATTTGGAGGTAGGGTTAGGGGACACAAAGCTGTTGAGATGGGCATGAGTCAAGACTTCCTTGTCTTGTCTTGAGCTTAAGCATTTAGATCAGATGCCTAGTCCTGCTGATGGGGGGGAGGCAATGGACTGGAGGGTTTGATGAGTATCCAGGTTCTTAAAAAATGGCTATACATTGTGACCCACATTGCTCCTCTAGGAATTTGTTACACTGAGGTCTCAGGGCCTATCACTTCGTTGCTTTGAGTAGGGAAAATCTAGAAATCCCTAATGCCTGTTATCTGTGGAAGATCACAAAGCTATTAAAATCATTTAAGGAAGTAGTTGTGAGGAAGTGTTGCTAATGCTAGTGAGATCTTGAGAAATCAATATCGTGATTCTGATCTTGTTCATTTTTTTGAAAAGTGGATGTGGACATGAAAGAGATGCTGCATGTCTGTGGATAGGGGCACGGAGGGTGAGGTTTTCAGTTTGTACTTTCGTATGTGTTCCAACATGATGGTGGTTTTTTGTTTTTTTTTTTCAAGTTAGTGTTTGCTGTGAATGTTTATGGTTTTTATAAGGAGGAACAAATTAAATGTAATTATTAAAAAGGAATTTAGATTGGTTTTCTCCTGGAAGGAGAACTAAGCTGTGTTCTGGGATGGGAGGGGATTTATTTTTATAATACCTTTTTTGGTATCTTTTAAATTTTGAAAAATTTAAATGTATTTTCCAAAAAAAAATTACGTAAAATTAAACAGAAAAGGAGGAGGAATTTTGTGTACATCCTGGTGAGTTTGGTTGGACAAGGGTGCCTGTCACCCTTGGTGCCTGGGGAGGAACTGGGGATCCGTGTGCTGGGCAGTCCCATGAGGAATGATGCATGCAGTGCACCCACTCAGGGTGTGGTGAGTATCAGGGCTGCTTTCCAGGCCAGGTAGGTCCACGTCACAGTCACCATGACCAGCTTGGGCACAGTTGTACTAGCCTTTGGGTCAGATCCTGAGTTCAGCCCAGGAAGGAGATGCTGCCTGCCTATGAAGAGCTTACAGCCCTGCATCGCACACAGGAAGCAGGTGATAGGAAGAATAATAAGAAAAACAGTTGCCACTCGTAGAGCACTTAACTGCCAACAGAGCACAGAGATACTGCCCCAGGCACTTCCAAGGCTGCTTCTCTGACTTTTCATACCTTCCTTGCAAAACGGGTGTGATCAACACTGTTCTTACAGCTGGGGAAACTGAGGCATGGGGAGGCAAAATTCCTCTCAAGTTACATAGCTGGAAAGAGGTTCCAAGACCTTGTTTTCTTTTGTGAGAGATATGCTGTTTCAGAAAGCTGAGGTATGGGACATATCTGAGGGCTGAGCCATATGGGCCTAAAGCTGAGGTAGACCCTGAGTGATGGGACTACCTTAGGTCAGGTCTCCAAAGTAAAGACTAAAATAGAGACCCTAATTGACCAAATGACCACACACACACACCCCCATCCCTCAGTTCACTTGGGTCATGGTCTGAAAGGAGCCTTAGAGAAGATGGAGAAGGATGCAGGCTCTTTTGGGTGAGGGACTTAACCTGTGGTCAGCATAGAACCCAAATCCCTTAATTCCTACCTGGACACAGGGGATCTCCATTCCCTGGCTTGACAGTTGCCACCCATCTCTGACATAGTCTGGCCACAAAGAAATCATCTTTTATTGGGCATGGCCTTATTTAAACTCTTGAGTGGCTCCCTACTGCTTCCAGGTCAGGACTAAACTCCCAGAGCTGACATATGGGGCCTCTGTGGTCCACTCTGTTTATTCCCTCTTCAGCCTTGTCTCCCAAACACCTCTCTGCCAGGCCGGAGTCTTCACCGTTCCCGCCCCCACCTCATGCCCATTCCTGCTTGTCCAGACTCTGCCTTTGCCTGTGCTTCTGATGTCCCTGGAGTGCTTTCCGGTGCTGCCACCTTGCCTAGCCAGATCCACTGAACTCTCCTGGAAGGCCTCCAGATCATCCCTGTGCCCTCTTCTACTTGAGACTCTGCATCAGACTGTCCTGTTCCATTTTTTAATAATAACCATCTTGTATTTATATGTATGTTAGACTACTGATTAGGCCCTCAGTTTCTTGAGGGCAGGGCCTACCTAATCAGATCTATAGTGGCTGACCTGTTCAAAAGAAAAATTGCAACTTGTGCTCTGACCAGGATATAGTTCTGCTTTATTACATATTTTTGTGAGCAATCTTACAATATCTTAAAACTTTGGGTGGCCTGTATACAGCACTCAGACAGTCCTCCTTCAAAGAAAAAGTTACAAAAATTGTTTGCAAATGGAAAAAAGCTGACCTAACTGCACAGCTCACAGCAGATACATAGCAGTTAGAGAACCACCAAACAATTTCTTCACCAAAATGAGAACTTCCACAGAAATTCTTGAACTTTTTCTTTTTCTTTTTCTTTTTCTTTTTTGTTTTTGTTTTTGTTAAATCATAGCTGTGTACATTAGTGCAATCGCCTGTACCCATTCTAAGATGCACCATAGATGTGGCCCCACCCATTACCCTCTCTCCACTAAAACCTCCCCCCTCCCTTCCCCTTCCTTGGTCCTTTCCCCATAGTCTTGTGCTATAGTTGGGTTATAGCCTTCATGTGAAAGCTGTAATTTAGCTTCATAGTAGGGCTGAATACATTGGATACTTTTTCTTCCATTCCTGAGATACTTTGCTAAGCAGAATATGTTCCAGCTCCATCCATGTAAACATGAAAGAGGTAAAGTCTCCATCTTTCTTTAAGGCTGCATAGTATTTCATGGTATACATGTACCACAATTTGCTAGTCCATTTGTGGGTCGATGAGCACTTGGGCTTCTTCCATGACTTAGCAATTATAAATTGGGCTGCAATAAACATTCTGGTACAGATGTCTTTGTTATATTGTGACTTTTGGTCTTCTGGGTATAAACCTAGTAAAGGAATTCTAGGATCAAATGGCAGGTCTATTTTTAGATCTCTAAGTATTCTCCAAACATCCTTCCAGAAGGGACGTATTAGTGGGCATTCCCACCAGCAGTGTAGAAGTGTGCCCTTTCCTCCACATCCACGCCAACATTTCTGGTTTTGGGATTTTTTTCTGTAGGCTAATCTTACTGGGGTTAGGTGATATCTCAAAGCAGTTTTGATTTGCATTTCTCTGATGATTAAGGATGATGAGCTTTTTTTTCATGTGTTTGTAGATTTTGCATCTGTCTTCTTTAGAGAAGTTTCTCTTCAAGTCCCTTGCCCACCCTGAAATGGGGTCATGTGTTCTTTTCTTGCTAATAAATTTGAGTTCTCTGTGAATTCTGGTTATTAGATCTTTATAGGAGGTATAACCTGCAAATATTTTCTCCCATTCTGAGGGCT
>CAUYPK010042372.1:0-49096 GCA_963574355.1 Loris lydekkerianus | reverse complement strand
AAATAATTCAAAAACTTAATTATCACATCTTATATATTGAACGCTCTGTTATTAATTCCAAAAATATATTTCCAAAATTGCTTTGAAGGGTGAACTAGGCCCTGGCATTGGTGCATTCGTGCTGCTTCTTTTTTTTTTTTTTTTTTTTTTTTTCTTTATTTTGATTTGGTGGTGCATAGCTTCTTAAAGGGAGAACTTCAAAGGTGACCATAAGGATATTGAGCAATGAGTTATATGGCACTTATTCTAGGCTAAGTTCACAAACTTATGTGACATCTTGTGTATATACATACAGCATACACAGAGACAAGCATACTTATACGCACATGTATTCTATTTATACACATACATATTCTATTCATATAGAATTTTTCTCAAAGGATATCTATGAAATGAGTATCAGTGTTTGCACTTTAGAGAAAATTGGTAGAGGGTAGGTGGGCGGATACGATTAGAGGAAGACTTTGTTGTGTGCCTTATATTACCTTCTGGATTTTGTACTGTGTGCATCATTTACATATTCAGGAAATAAATATAAGCTAGTTAGAGGTCAAGGAGTTTGGAAAGAAGATTGAGAAAGAAAGCCCGAGAAGTAGGAGGAAAACTAGTATACTATCATTAAAGCCAACAGAAGAGAGAGTTTAAGAAAGAGTGGGAACTCGGTCCTGTCTAGTGGTGCAAATAACTTAGTAAAAGGCAGATTCAAAACATCCATTTGATTTAGAAACAGAGAGGTCATTGATGACCAAAGCAGTAACCGTGACTCTATCCTGTCTAATTTTCAGCGCTTAGAAGACTATCAGCGCCGCCTTGATACCTCCAATCTGAAGCTGTCAGAATACCCAAATGTTGAAGAGCTCAGGGTGAGAGATGGTCTAATCATAATTTTTTAAATAAAATTTACTAAATAAAGACTTGGCAGGTAATTAATATCTCAGGGGAATATTTATCACCTGAAGGAGTTCTTGTATAATAGATGATCTATATTTATGCTTTTATTCTGCCTTTTAAATAATCTGTTTGAAAATTACTTTTAGTCTTTCAGTAGAATAATATTTCACTTGACAGGATTTGGCAGGAGACTAAGAAACACTAGTTATTATTATAAAATTTAATTTTATTGTGTTCTACAGTTTGAATAAAAGTAGGACTGTTTACTAGGAGAACTTTCCAAATCAGTAAGTAAAGCAAGATATTATTTTTTCATAAAGCATAGAAGTTGAAACCATTATAGGAATGATAGTAAAATATGCACTAATTTCCTATTGTGGTACCTGGGCTTTTGTATTAATTAACTTTTTAGGATTTTAAGTCTTTTTTGGTACCATTTCTCTTGGTGGTTGTTTTGGCAGATTTATTTGGTGGCTGTTTAAAACAGATTTTTGTTTAAAATAGACTTTTGTATTGTATGCAATTAGCATGCTAATGTGCTATTTCCCTTTACTTCTAAAGAAAGAGATGTTTCCAGTGCTTCTAAGTCTAAAAGATGATTATCTTTTTGAGAAGTTATTAATATTTAGAGCAAGCCTGGATAGTACATGGATTTTTCACATTGAATGGCGTTCTTTAGAACTTTATTTGGAATTAGACCCTTAGAACTCAGGGGCCTTTTGTAGACAAGTACGTATGTCATCCTATATCATCCTCATCTAGTTATTCACAGAAAAATCAAGGGATAGGTTGAGAATCTAGTGGCCAAATGTTTGTACCTTGATTTTCATGAGCTATTACCATTTATGTGGAATGAGATTTGGAAGATAGTACTCCTGAATGTTTTTTCTGCAAGATACCTTATCCTTTTTGGAAAATTTTATGCAGATTACTTTTACATGGTCTTTATTCCAGTTTCAAAAGCTGACAGAGAGCAACAGTGATAGTTGAGTATAAATGATATCTTTTATATTAAGAATTTCTTGGAAAAGAGACTAAACTGTGTAGAATTTCGTCTCAGTGGGTGCTTGGAAATAATGTGGGTGTAATTCTCTTTATTTTGGCAGAATTTGGATTTAACAAAAAGGAAAATGATTCATGAAGGGCCGTTGGTTTGGAAGGTGAATAGAGATAAAACTATTGGTAGGTCTGATATTTTCTGTCAATTTTGGGAAGAGTGGACAAAGAGAAAGAATAGGAAAGTTTCCTTCTGCCAAAAAGAGGAAGAGGGAACCATTCACAGTCCTCAGTCCTGCAGCTAGTAGTGCTACTTTGTGTTGTTTATAAACGATCTGCTTTTGTTATTTTGTTATATGTGAAGTGTGTTAAATATTCATTTAGGGATCAGAAAACTCTGCCATGATTCAGTTCTATTTCCATGATTCTTTCATTCTGAGTCTTTATAAACTTTCTTTAATTCAGTACTTCTCAAACTATCTGTGGTGAGGAACTGTTGTTTTTCATTTCCTATCAGTCATAGACTGATACTCTGTTGAAGCACAACAAAAGTGAATTATTAAAAATTGAAGTTTAAAAAGATAATATACAAATCAATTTTAAAAATTTTAGATTTAACTTCTCTGATTTGTTATAAAGATTATTAAACATATCTCAATTAAAGTTTATTAAGCACATTGCAATTTTGTACTTATCTTTCCTGTATTTTTATTTCTAGATCTATACACTTTGCTCCTGGAAGACATTCTTGTATTATTACAGAAACAGGATGATAGACTGGTATTAAGGTGTCATAGTAAGATTCTGGCATCTACAGCTGATAGCAAGCACACTTTTAGCCCGGTCATTAAGTTGAATACAGTGTTGGTTCGGCAAGTAGCAACAGGCAAGTATGTCTACTGAAGGATGCTAATCTCCAGACTTGTAGAAAAGTTGCATAACATACTTAGTGCTGTTTAAATAACACAAGTGGCATAGAATTTTGTTATTTTCATAGTCTTTAGGCAAATTAAACTAAATTTATTTATTGCTTAGTAAGTAAATTAAGGGTTTATACCCCCAAATTATTTAAGATGTCTAAATTCTCTGATATTCTGCAGTCAGAAATTTTTATGCCATTACTTTGGTCTTTATTCTATGTGCACATTATTGATAGATACTTAGTACCAACAAAGATTGGGCATTGGATTGGTGCCCGTAGCTCAGTGGTTAGGGTGCCGGCCACATACACCAGGACTGGTGGGTGTTTAGGCCTGCTAAACAACAATGATAACAACAACAACAATAAAAATAGCCAGACATTGTGGTAGGCACCTGTAGTCCGAGCTACATAGGAGACTAAGGCAAGAGAATTGCTTAAGCCCAAGGGTTTGAGGTTGCTGTGAGCAGTGATGCCATAGCACTCTACTGAGGGCAACATAGTGAGACTCTGTTTCCAAAAAAAAAAAGAAAGTGCATTGAGGTAATCCCAATGGAAAGTCTTTCTTTTAGGATAGTATATTTTTTTATTTGGTGAAAAAAAAGTGAAAACTGAAGAAGGAGTCTTTTTACAATTCAAGTTAAGTTGGCAAGTTACATTTTAACTGTACTAACAATGATCCCCTTTAAAACTTTTTCCATCAGTGATGGCAGAATAAGTTGGTGGCCTCTTTTCTCCAACATTCACTGAGTATCAACTAACAACTTAGCAACAAGGCACTTTAAAATAAATGCAAAGAGCAATAGCGTTTAGTTTAGTTAGTGATTTAGATTTTATACATCTTTTGTTTCTAATAAATTACTGTGAAATCAGTGCTAATTTTTATAGTTTTTGTTTTATTGACGTATATACAGCATTGCATACATTGAGTTGCACAAATTTTAAGTGTGTACACCTTGGTGAATTTTTACAAACTAAACATACATAATGTTTTATCTAGATTAAGATGCAGAATATTGCCGAGACACTTGGCCTCTTTAGATTGCAGTGGTAATTTTTGTCCTGTTTTTTTTCCAGATAACAAAGCTTTATTCGTCATTTCTATGTCAGACAATGGAGCCCAAATTTATGAACTGGTGGCACAGACAGTTTCTGAAAAGACTGTGTATGTATTAGATGTAGCTGCCTTGCCCAAACTAATAATTTTATTGTCTCAAGTATAGTATTCTACAAATTTAATTTTACTTTTTATAATAGGACCCTGAAAATCAAAAATTATATAGAAGCCAAGCACTTCCTCTGTATTATTTTAGAGATACTCTTCTTAAGGACTTTTATTTTGGTTTCATTCTATTGAAAGTATATTTTCTAAAGAAAAACATCCTCAGAATGCCAAATGAAGTTTTTTAATGGGTAATCTATTCATAATGTTGTTACATTTTTCTATGAGGTATAATTTTGGAATCTTCTCTTAATAGTATTTGCCAAAATAAACATACGCTTTGGCACAGTGGAGTGTTTTTTTCTTTTTGTTTGTTTCATTGATTTGATTTTTGGTTTGTTTGTTTGTGTGCTTTGTTTTCATTTTTGCTTTCTGACTATATTTAAAGGGCATTTCTTTTTTCCTTTCCTTTTTGTATTCTGAATTCCTTTCAAACTCTGAAGCTGGCAGGACCTAATCTGTCGAATGGCCACATCAGTGAAGGAGCAATCCACAAAGCCAATTCCGTTACCACAGTCACCACCTGGAGAGTGAGTATTCCCTTGCATTCTAGTAGGACTTACAATATTTTGTGTTTTGGGTGAGAAAAGAATAGGATAATTTTTCGATTTTGTTGCAGTGACATTTGGTACCTCATGAAACTAACAGTTTTCTTTCTTTTACAGAGCAGACAATGACGATGAAGAACCTTCAAAATTAAAAGTAGAACATCATGGCATTTCAGTCCCTGGTCTGCAGAGTCCAGGTAAACTTACCTGATAAGTTTAACTGGAAGAATATACTCTGTTATCTGTTAAAATGCAAAGAAACATCAATACTGGTTTAAACTTTAATAATGGTTTATGCAGGTTCTGCTAAACCTGCTATTCAGTATTATGGACTTTACCTATTTACCTATAAGCCTTCTGTGTGTCAGTATAACACTTATAAGTGCTAAATGTTTTTGTGGGTTCCCCCCCGCCCCCAATTATTTCCTGAATGTTAAAAGTTAAAAGTTGTGTTAAGATAGACTCTACTTTTTCCATTGAACAGATAGAGATTTGGGATTAGAATCTCACTTAATATCAAAACCTTCATCTCATTCACTGAGTACCTCTGGGAAATCAGAGGTAGGCGATCTCTTTGTGGCCGAGAGACAGTTTGCAAAGGAGCAGCATGCAGATGGAACACTAAAGGAAGTTGGAATAAATTATCAAATTGCAATCCCCGATCCACACTTGTCTGTTTCAGAAGAACGGTGGGCATTGGATGCATTAAGGAATTGTAAGTTTTATTCTTAACTTAGTACAGATACTTATGAAATATTAGAGTTGTATAATATATAAGCTATGACTTTTCCCTTCAAGAAATTTACAGTGTGTCTTGAGTATAGTTGGGGGTTTAGATTTAATAAAAAAGGGAAAATAAATCGATCTAGTTGGGATAATGATAGAAACCCCTGCCCCCACCCACCTTTTTACATTAACATGCAAACAGTAACAGCACAGGTATGTCAATATTGATTTGAGTTGCAGTGACCAGAGAAGGGAGGCAGGCATCAAAGAACATAATGGTTGTGATGGTTACCTTGAAGGGAGGGTAAGATTCAGATAAGCTGGGTAGAAGCATGGAAGCCATTCAGACAAGAATAATGGTAGGACCAAAAGCACAGAGGCAGAAAACTCTGAGGGTGTTCAAAGAGCACTGAGTGGATTCGTTGGCCTGTTTTAGGTGTAAGTTAGAGGAGTGTGAGGGATGAGGTTGGAAAGGCAGAACATATACTGTGTTGAGCCGTGCTGTCTTCAATTGTGAATACCAGATCGGGTCCTTTGGACTTTGAGGATGACATATCTTAGTGTTTTGAGGGCTTTTCCAAACTACGCATATTTCTCTAGCCTTCTTATGGAGAAGGTAGTGTTCTGCACAGTGGCTCATGCTACCCACATGTGTGTGTGTGTGCACACAAACACGCTTGATGCGCTGATAGCTGCCTCCCACCACCACCCCAGCCTGGTTGAAAATCACTGTTACACATCGGAGGACAGCACATTTCTCAGATGTACTGAAGTGGGAAAAAGCCTGAAAACAATTGTTTCATTTGTAGGGAACCATTTTAAACCAGGCTAATAAAGATTTATCTGACTGAGAACTGTGAAAGGATTTGAACAGAGAGATCTGGAGTGGTGCACTCACTAAATAAGCTATCATAGTTGTCTTGGCTTGAGGCTAAAAGGATTTGGACTAGATGGGTATCACAAGGAATAAAAATAAAGTGAAGAATCAGCAAATGCTTAAAACAATTGACTTGTTTGAATGTGAGGGCAAAGGAAAGGGAATGCAGTAGAACCTCTGTAAGTTGATCCACCCAGAGGGTTGTAACAAACTGGTCAACATCCAAGGTGGTGAACATAAGGAATTTCCTTTCATTTGAGTATATGTGGTGCATGTCCAGTCTATGAAAATTAGATCAACATAAGGAGGTGGTCAACTATGGAGGCTGTACTATATTTAGAGAAAATTTTAGTATTCTTATCACAAATGGGAGTCAGAAAAGGACCACCACCTTCTCCCCTGTCTCACTCTGTCGTATTTTATTTTGTCCTTTTTTAAATTTGGCAGGGATTATAGGCTCAGTTTTAAGACATGTGAAGATTAAGGTAATGAATGATTAGCCATTAAAAAGGAAGTGACTAGCAGGAAGTTGATGTTTTAGGGCTGGGACTTTAGATAGTGATTAAGAAGAAAAGCCATGGTAATTCCTACTCAGGGAATGAACGTAGAACAGGAGCACAGAGAGTCTGAGACCCAGACTTATGTGGACACTGCTGGCCTAAAGAATCAAGACAGACAGTAAGCCAGCAATGAAAGAAGGGATAGGTTATTTAAAACCTAATTTAGTCTAGATTCTCCTGAAGTAACAGTCTTAAAGACTTCTGAATTCTGTCATTGTGTGAGTGACCTCATAGCATATAGTTTGTCCATTCAAAATTAAATTGGTTCTTATTTTCAACAACCAAAAGAAGTTGTGCCATTAGTATAGTAATTTTTAAAAAACTGGTGAATATTTCCTTATTCCTGGAAATTATACATATTACTAAATCACTGAAATTTTATTGTGAGGCAGTTTTATTTTCTTATTCACCATTTAGGGAGATTCTTTATGTTATTATAAATAATAAAATAAATGTTCTATATATTCAATGAAATTAGAAAAAATAATACCTATGTATATAATACCTACTACAAAAAGCAGGACTTTTTTGTTGTTGTTGAATTTAACACAGACTTTCTCAACATTCTTAAAAAGTACCTTTGGGGTATTTATTATTCCAGTTAAAATGTAGAAGAAAAAATAGAGGCAAGATATTAATTTTATAGGTGTTCAGAAAAGGAATACCTTCCTATTCAGAATATTTAGATATTTTCTAGTGTAGTTTAATGTTAATTCTTCCCTAGAAATGTGGTCTTCAACCCCTGGGCCTGTTAGGAGCAGCTAGACTGCAGAATTTCTCCCCCCCCCCCCCCCATAGAAAAATTGTCTTCCATGAAACTTAGGAACTGGGTGATGCAGCAGGTGTTGAGTGGCGAGCCATCCAGTGAAGCAGCCTCATCTGTATTTACAGCTGCCCACTATGCCCTGTGGCTCATATCACCGTCCAGACTCTACCAACCCCCCTCATCCCAATGGAAAAATTATGTTCTGTGAAACCAGTCCCCAGTACCAAAAATGTTGGGAACCACTGCTCTAGAAAATGGTGCTTTATTTCATTTTTCAAAAACCCAGATGATTGTGTGAAATAAATATTTTGGCTATCTGTTATTCCAAGGTCGTTACTTTTAGAGATTATTAATAATTTACCTAACTAATTTAAATCTGGCAGTCTGAGGTTATAGTTGTAAATGTGCTTTATTTTTCCCCCCTTTTTTCCTTCTTTTGAAATCTTTTAGTGGGTTTGTTGAAACAGTTGCTGATTCAACAGCTAGGTTTGACTGAGAAGAACACTCAGGAAGATTGGCAACATTTCCCAAGTTACAGGACAGCCTCTCAGGGGGTACCGGCAGACAGTGGACTCCAGATCTCTGAAAATCCTAAGGTCTATCATCCTGGTGAAGAACAGATCCCCTTTAGAACTGGAACTGGTGACATTGCAACTTGTGATAGTCCACGGACTTCAGCTGAATCTTCTGCTCCACGGGATTCAGTGGTACTGGCATCCCAAGATAGCCAGGCAAGTAACATTTTAGTAATGGACCACATGATTATGACCCCAGAGATGCCTACCACAGAACCAGAAGGGGGTCTTGATGAGAGTGGAGAGCACTTTTTTGATGCCCGTGAAGCACATAGTGATGATAATCCATCAGAAGGTGATGGAGCAGTTAAAAAGGAAGAGAAGGATGTTAATTTACGCATCTCAGGCAAGTTTTTTTAACATTTAAATTTTTATTTTAATCATTGTTAACTGTTCTATATGCTGAAATGGATGTTGTGTTGGTATCTAAGAGAATGTGTGTGTGTGATATTTTATTTATTCCTTTATTCAGTAAATAATTGCTGAATCTATTCTATGCCACATTTCACATAGGTGATGAGAGAGATAGCAGTGAATAAAACACAGAAAAATCCCCTATTCTTATGAAGCTTAATTACTGGTAGGGGAAAGAGGAATGGTAAATAAGTAAACAAATAAATAGATGTCAGAAAAAAGTACTAGGAAGAAAAGTTAGTCAGACTTATGGGACAGAAGGTAGTGAGGGCAGGCATGGTGATCAGGGAGGAAGACTCTGATGAGGTAGCATTTGAGCAGAGACCTAAGTGAAGTAGGGGAAAAAGCCATGTTGATACCTAGGAGCAGAGCATTCCGGCAGACAGCAGAGGGAAGCAGGGGCTGTGCCATCAGAGCAAGCCTTTTAGTTATGCAACCCAGGCAGGAGATGAGGCAAGAGAGGTTTTTGGCAGGGGAAGTGGAGGCAAGATCAAATTAGTGACTATGTAGTTTCCAGCTTTAAACTTTTTTTTTGTTTTTGGAGACAGAGTCTTAATTTATTGCCATCGGTAGAGTGCTGTGGCATCATGGCTCACAGCAACCTCAGATTCTTGGGCTCTAGCAATTCTCCTGCCTCAGCATACCAAGTAACTGGGACTACAGGTGCCTGCCACAACGCCCAGCTATTTTTAGAGACTTCTGGCTCAGGCTGGTCTCCTGTGAGCTCAGGTGATCCACCCGCCTCCCCCTCCCAGAGTGCTAGGATTGCAGGTGTGAGCCACCATGCTCAGGCCTAGCTTTAAACTTTTAAAATGTTAATATTAAGTTATTCAGAAATTACTAAGTTTGCTAAGTTTAGCTTTAATCTGAAGTGAGAAAATTCCGATGTACTTAAAACTAAACTTGAGAAATAAGGCTTTCTCCTCTCCTTAGCTTTTCAAGTTGTCAGCAAACTATACCATCTCTATTTTCTTATTTTCTGATGGCACTAATAATCTTACCAAACTGCTCTGTCTCTATCAATAGGAAACTATTTGATCCTTGATGGCTATGACACAGTGCAGGAGAGTTCCACAGATGAAGAGGTTGCTTCCTCACTGACCCTGCAACCCATGACAGGCCTCTCCTCTACGGACTCCATCCACCAGCAGCCACATTCTCCCCCCAATGCTCATTCTGATGGGGCAGTCTCACCATTCACCCCAGAATTCCTGGTCCAGCAGCACTGGGGAGCTATGGAGGATTCCTGTTTTGAGATCCAGAGTCCCTCCTCTTGTGCAGATTCACAAAGCCAGATCATGGAGTACATTCGTAAGATAGAGGCTGACCTTGAACACTTAAAGGTACCTCATACTTCCTCTTGGAACTTGGTTATAAGAAATACATTTAGCAGAGGGGAACTATGGAATGATTGAAAAGCTGATGTTAACAAAGTTGTTCAGGTTTTAGATTTGTCTGTGTTCTTTAACCATTATCCATTATTAAGCCTGGATAAAAAAACGGAGATTGGCTGTGTTTATCTTGTGACAGATCACTAGAGGAGAGAAAGTTGTAGCTCTATGAACTATTTGTTTGTGTGGGTTTCTAAGTTTAAGAACCTAAAAATGCTTAAGGTAGTTGGCTGGCCTTCATCAAATGATATGAACAATAAGGTGAGGTAGATGGGGTTTATAATTATGGATGTAGGTGTGGAATTGCTGTAACTTGCTATAACCTACTAATTATCTGTGACTAATTCGGTGACGTTGGTAGTTTCCCAGATTCTATGAGAAATAGAAATTGGCTTCAGTGGCTCCTGTAATCTAAAAACCTGGTCATGACTGGGATGTTTATATATTCGTAATTGAAGATGTACTATTTCAAAACTGACTGTGTGGGAATGTCAGAGAGAAGGACCCTCTCTGAAGGTTTGCCATCAATAGACATAGCTGCTAGATCTCAAAACATTTTTTTTATGACATCATTTAGTTGAGAGGCTTTGGGGGCAGATTTAAACATATCCTTAGCTTTTTAAGATAAAGAGTAGTGTCCCTTAGTTTTCTCTTTTAACTTCATATATAGATTTTACCCTCTTCTTATGACAATATTTAGTATCATTATGTGGCTGATGAGATGTCTAAAAGGTGATGGTGTGCTGGTCAGTTCTTATAAACAGTCAGTCATGTGTCACTTATCAATGGGGATATGTTCAGAGAAATGAACCATTAGCATTTTTGTCATTGTGTAAACATCATAGACTGTACTTACACAAGTCTAGCTAGAATATATATTTATATTCATATATACACTTTTTAAATATGGAAAACCAAATGTCTCAGCACCATTACTGATCTACAATGCTAGTATCAAGTGCTGTGTATCAGTTTTCTGTACATGCAGCATTATAATCTTATGGGACCACTGGCATACATGTAATCTTGATGTGGCTCATGCCTGGATTTCATGACACATAATGTGGAACTGTTTTCATGGTGATGTCTAGTGATGGAAGAATTTCCTTTACAGGTTACCCAATTTTCATTCTTTTTACATGGGAAAGTTTTACATTATTCAAAGGAGAAATGAGTAAAAGGAATAAAATTTATTTTTTTCTTTCCATTAACAAAACTTTTAATGATGTTAATGTTGAAATTTGGGAGTAATATAAAAAAGTCTTGGCTGGGTGTGATGCCTCATGCCTGTAATCCCAGCACTTTGAGAGGACAAGGCAAGGGGATTGCTTGAGGCCAGGAGTTCGATGCCAGCCTGGACAACAAAGCAAGACCTTATCTCTACAAAAAAATTTTAAAAATTAGCCAGGTGTGTTGGGTGGCGCCTGTGGCTCAAAGGAGTAGGGCGCCGGCCCCATATGCCAGAGGTGGTGGGTTCAAACTCAGCCCCAGACAAAAACTGCAAAAAAAAAAAAAAAAAAAAAAAAATTAGCCAGATGTGGTGGCACACTCTTGTAGTCCCAGCTACTCAGGAGGCTAAGGTGGGAGGATTGCTTGAGCCCAGGAGTTTGAGGTTGCTGTAAGCTATGATCACTTTAGTCTGTCTAGCCTAGGCAACAGAGCAAGACTTTGTCTCTAAAAAATGAATAAATAAGTAAATATGCCTTCTCTTCTGTTTTTAAAAGTTGTCTTTTTTTATGACATTCAAATAAAAAAACCTACGGGTTTTATTTTACAGAAGGTGGAGGAAAGTTACACCATTCTTTGCCAAAGGCTGGCTGGATCAGCCCTCACAGATAAGCACTCAGGTATGTGAAAATTGTGGATTGCATGGAGAACATTCTGTTAAGTGAAATAAACCAAGCACAGAAAGGCAAATCTTGGGTGTTCTCACTCATATATGTGGGAGATAAATATTAAAAACAATTGATCTTTTTGCGATAGAGAGTAGAATGATGGTTGCCAGAGGCTAGGAAGGGTAGTGGGGAGGGGAGGGATAAGGTGGCTTGGTTAATGAGTACAAAAATATAGATAGGCTGATCACAGTGGCTCACGCTTGTAATCCTAGCACTCTGGGAGGCCAGGGCGGGCTGATTGGTGAGCTCACAGGTTCAGGACCAACCTGAGCAAGACCAAGACTCTGTCTATAAAAAAAAAAAATAGGCGGTTGTTGTGGTGGGCAAGTTTTAGCCATTTGTAGTCCCAGCTACTTGGGAGGCTGAGGCAAGAAGATCACTTAAGCCCAAGAGTTTGAGGTTTCTGTGAACTATGACACCTTGGCACTCTACCAAGGACAACAAAGTGAGACTCTGTCTCAATAAAAAAAAAATGTATATATAGATAGAATGAGCAATATAGCACAACAAAGTGAATATCATCAATGAAAAGAGAGGAATTGAAATGTTCCTAACACAGAGGTATGATAAATGCCTGAGGTGGTGGATATTCTACTTACCCTGATTTGATTAATTCACATTCTATGCCTCTATCAAAACATTACATGTATTCTATAAAGATAACGCCACTATTACATACCTATAATAATTAAAAGTTAAAAAATTAAATAAAAATTGTAACTTGCAGACTCTAGAATCATCCTGTCTTGAACAGTACATTGAATGACACAATTTACTATTCTTTAAGGTGAAAAACTGAGATTCCATTTCTTTAATGACTTTAAAAACTGTTTTATTGCTAAATGTCATATATCGAATGAAGGCTCTTGTCTGCCAACTGTTCCTTCTCTAAGATTCACTGCAGTTTTCAGTTGCCTTGCCATCCTCTCTCTTTCTTCATTTATTTTAAAGCAGAAGGCAGAGCAGTGGGAAGCCTGGTAAATCCGAGATTCAGCATGAGATTTACTCGTGCGGCTGTGACTCCCTAGTGTGGAGGATTGGGCCTGCTTAGGTCTTGCTATACTTGTCTCTTCTGGACTGCAGGTGACTCTGTGTTCAGTGCAGCAATTTGTTGTACTCATCTGTGCTTACATACTTTCGAATGGGGCTATTCTGATTCCGAAACAAAAATTTAGCCCTGCCCACAGATTTTCCTGGGTGTTCTTTGCTGTGCTAATTGGTCCTTTTTTCTTAACGTGATTTCCACATATCTTTCTTCTCAGATAAAAGTTAGAGCCGTGTGTCCTGGAGGTGACTGCAGGTTGTTGGATTTTGAACATCGGCCTTGTCTCATCACATCCTGGCTCCAGTGTGGATGCAGAGGGAGTTTGTGACAGAGGATCTGCCTGTGAACCACCTGGGGTTAGCCATGTCCCAAGGTGCCCAGAGCGGGACTAATTCTTCACAGTGTGGCAGCTGCACTAGTCTGTCAGTGAGGGAATATCCATTCTCTCACTCTCCTCTCCTCACTATTGAAAATTCATTTTGATTCAGAACAAAAACCAAATGTATAGAGCTTTGGGTGTAGGATATAAAATTGTACTTAGACATAAGGAAAAGAGAAAATCAGATGTATTTATTTGACTTCATTCCATATTTGAAAGCACATTTTAATTTTTATTTTGCCTTGTTTTGTTCTAATTTAGTAGTGAGAGTTTTAGCCCTTTGTATTTAGTACACCCAAGGATCAGTTGCTCCTGAAGCAAAGAGGTCAGGATGGGGTATTAGGAGGTGGGGTACAGAGGTGTGGAGGAAGTGGGAAGAGGGAGGGAGGAGCGTCTTGTCTTCATGAGATTCTGCTCCATCCCCTCGTCTGTCTGGAAGGCTGCTTTTCTGAGGGTGTGGCTCTTGGAGCTCAGGACTTGAGCTATGTGCTGCCCAGTGGTCGAGAGTAGTTGGGCTTCCTCCCACCCTGAGGCAAGTGCCTCCTCTCTAGTGGGATGAGATCAACCCCCCCACCCCCCACTAACAGGAACCTCAGTGCACTAAATAGCAGGCACTTGAAAATGGGTGTGTTTTCTTCTGTCATTGTCTTTTCTATTAAGGGTTGGGGTTTGGGAGGGAGAGGAAAGCAAATTTTATTTTCTTGACTATAAATTTGTTATTCTTTGGTATTGTTTCATTTTTATAATTATACATTAGACATTGGCACTTGTGAAAAACTGCCCCTGCAGACTGAGCAGGAAGTAAAAACAAACAAATAGAAATGCTTCAGGTGGTGGCAGGGTGGGGGTTGTTGCTAAGGAAGGGTGGGATGGGAGTAGAGTTCAGGAAGGTTATCTGACTGAATCACTACTGAGTCAAACCATGGCGCATTGGCCACGGGTACTGCTGATTATAAGGCCAGTAAAATTTTTAGTACCTGGAGGTTTGACTCTTAATTTTTGCACTGATGGTGCCAAAGGGCTCTGAGTCAAAAAGGGAGCCAAGGGTGGAGTGTAGAAAGATGTGGTGGAGGGGGCAGAACTGCTCACGCCATCTCCAGAAACACTTCCTCTGACTTCGCTCCTGTAGCTCTTTCCACACTGGGCCGTGAGTGACCTTAAAAATTGCAGACCAGAACATACACTGGATACTGTAGGCAAGGTGTTGGTAACTGCCTGCTCTAGAACAATTAGTAGTATGGGCAGCACCCTGCAGAGGATAAATGTTTCAGAATTGTAACTTGAGAACTCCAGTTGTATTGGCTTCCTGTGGTTTTCTTTGTGCATTAGGTATATATGTTTTGGAATATTTTTGCCAACTAAAATGAAGTCTGTAAATTCTGTCAATAAACAAGGAGTTCATCCATTGCTCACATGTAGTGCCCTCTGAACTCTGTGGGTTGCCAGGATGTTTTTTTCTCTTTCCTGCAGTCCAATTTAAAAAAGATTTTTCTTGCCCCAAATGGTAAGGATTCCCACCGACTTTTACAAACACCACTACAACTTAACAAGCTTATTTATCTGTGTAAAGATTCTTGTTTCTGTCCTTTCAAAACTGATCTCTTTTTTTAGGTAGATCAAGTTGGATCTTTGGACCTCATCTATAAATTGGAATTATAGTTTTAGTCATAAACCAAGTATTTAACTCAGAATGAGATTAAAAATTATAGAAGCAGAAACTGATATATAAATGATGCTTGAAACTTGGAACTTCCATATGTCTTAGGAGGAACAAATAAAAACCAAATGGTTATATTGTGCTGCTAGAAATAATGTAGTCACTCCTATCTAAAAGGGTTATACCTGTAGCCACTTGACACTAACGCCATCAGGTGACAATTAATCAGGAGAAAAGTAAACATAATAAAACTTTCACCTTAACTTTAGACACTACAGGGCAATTACATAATTCTCTAGCACTCAATTAAGAAGCTTCTAGGTTAGCAAAGCTTCAGTTTCTTTTCTAGCTCAAAGAGTATCTTGTCCTTAGTAATTATTTGCTTTTCTTTTCCTACCATTTAATGTCTCTTTAAACTCTTACAATGTTAATTGGAAAAATACTTTGAATATAGCTCTAGTATTTCCAAATAAATTCATATGTAGATTTGCAAACAAAGCCCCAGGGTGAAGTCTAATTCTGAAAAGATTTCAAATTTTTGAGTGTTCTTTTCTCTTACCAGCCTAACTTCTTCCCTTCTTCCTCCCATCCTGGCTTCCCAAACCTTTTATTTCATTTTAGCCGTTACAATCACATCCATTTGACTTTACATTATATGTCTCTTTCAGAATGATTAAATTAGTTACTAATTTTTTTTTTTTTTTTGTCTGCGAGTGAGACTGGTTGCCATCAAAGTACTTTTCTTTAAATTCTGTGGCTAGAAGTGAAGTTGGAATCTACTTCTGTGGGTAAAAGGGTAGTATACAAAGCAACCTTCCCAGGGCAAGAAATCTGTATTTTTGCTGTGGAAGTGACCTGCTATGACGCTAAGCTCTCTTCTGGGCTTAGTGCCTCCTTTGCTATCAAGTGGGAAATTACATTTGGAGTGTCTCCTTCCTTTTCAGAGAACAGTTAATCAAGGCAAATCAGCAAGCCCCCAGAGTGCTATAATTTAAAGTCATTACTGCCTTAGAAGCCATATACTTTGCATACTTTAAAATCAGCTAACTTGGACTGCTTGTTGAGATATGTTGGTATTTAGAACCTAAATTTTAGCTATTTATTATATTGCACGGGAGATATTTTTCATAAGCTTTTTAGCTTTCTTTTCCCCAAAACCATTTCTAATGACTATTAGAAAGGATGAGTTCCCCTTTTAAGAGTTTCTTTATTTGTTTTTTGGGAGGAAAGGGAGGAGCTACTATGATGGCAGAGGAGAAAAGTCCACCTTTTTATTTTTAGAAGCTAAAGAAAATAATTATACTTCCTGTAAATTGTCTTTTATGTGCATCTTTTTTCCCCTCTTTGATGCTAAATTTGGTGTATTTCAATGAGGCTTCCGTATTTTGAAATTGAAGCTCTCTTCTCTGCAATTGGTATATGATGTTATTTTGAACTACTAGAGCTTTTGGTCAGTATTTCCTTTCCTGTATGTCACAGAGGGCAACATTGAGAACTGTGTATATAGGACTTCAAAACACAAAACTAGTGGGACCTCACAGTCAACTTCCTGCTGGCTAGTTTTTTGCCCCTGATAATTACAAATTTTTGTTTTCTAAATCATGTTTTTTCTGATGTTTTTATCCCTTTCCAGCATCATCTCTTAAGTTGTTCTTTCCTAAAGAAAAGAGTTCTTTTTGCCTGGTTCCCTATTCCTTCCCCACTGCTACTGAGGGATTTTGATAATAAATTGGTAGGAAAAAAAAAAGTCCCTCCTAGAAGGAAGCCCTTCCTGCCATTCCCAGGTGCCAACTGCTAAGCATATGTGCTGCAAAAATGGTAATTGTCATGTGCACACTGTTGGTTATTTTTAATAAGCCTCTTCTTACTAGAACATTTTATTTTCCTTGTTCACCATACAATCATGTACTCTTTAACAGAAATTGCTTTTAAAGAAAAATCTGGAACTATCTTTAAAAAACTTTATTAATAATCATGTATTTTTACTGATCACATTTTGAAATGCCTAAAAGACTTTATTGTTCTAATTATCCAGATGTACCTTTGTAAAATAGCTCTTTTATGAATTAGCTGATAAGGCTGTATGTTTCTGGAACAAAATATTGGTCATCTAAAAACTTTGTTTTCTGGGGTCTGGGAAAATAGAAAATAAGAGTTCAAATATTAAATAAGCTTAAAGGAACCAAGTATGTGACTTTTTCTTTGTTTTCTTATTGATTTGTCTTACCCAAGCTATGTTAGAAAAGTTGAAGAGTTGGCGATCAAATCTTACTGGCAGTGACCCCCAGACATCTTCCTGCTTATTGAAACATCTTTACTAAGGAGACTTGCTAGTTGATCTCTGTGGTTTATAAACCTCCATGACAGTGCTGGCAGCTGGGATTGCCCTAGCATTTAGGCAGATTCATTGTTTTTTTGGTTTTTTTTTTTTCCCCCATAGCTGTGTTGAGATACACATCACATAATTCATTTATTTAAACTGCGTGATCCAATGATTTTGGGTATATTACATTTTTCAAATTTTGGTAAAATATATATAAAAAATTTTGCCACTTTAACTACTTTTAAGTGTAAAATTCAATAGGATAAATGAGCAAACTTTTATGGCTTACTTGAGGATAACTTTGGTTTTAATGTTATCCTAAATGAAAAATATATCTTTATTATTATTCCTATGCCCCAAACTGGGCTTTTATGGATGCCATGTCAACTCAAAAGGCTGACAATATTTTTTATAGTTTGATTTTCAAATACAGGTGTAATTGGACTTATTCTTGAGATGGCATTTAAGTTTTCCGTCTTCTGGACCATTTGGCTGACAAAGCTAATAAAGATAACAAAGTGTTTTATAAGATCTTTCAGTTAACCTTTTTGTAAACTAAGAACATTCATATAGACTTTACAGAAATTAACTTGTTTGTCCTCTTAGCTCTGTTTACAGACACACATGTCTGGTGGAGCAAATGAGTGCCCACACCGTCCCCACTTGCTCTGTGATAGCTCTTCCAACAGGAATAGAGAAGACAAAACTCTGCATTTGCTTGTGAGCTGTGACTTCTGCCTTTTACTGTCTCTTTCAAGCCAAACGATAGTTTGGTTTACCAATGGTTTACCAAAGGTTTTATATCGACTTTAAAGATAAAAGATATATCTATCCTGATAAAAAAGTTGCTTTTTAATTGTATTTGATGTCTTCTTGTTTTGTAACCTCTGTCATGAACATTACAGGTAAATAGCTGGATGTAGGCATTTCCCAATTTTTTCCCCCAGTACTATAAAGGATAATTCTTGCTACTAATTAAAAACAGGGAAAATTAAAATCTTCCTTGATTTTAGCTGTTAGGAAATAGTTCTTTTTTTTTTTTTGCCACCTGAGACATCATCGTTCGCTGCACATCAGTGGAGGCCTTGGTTTGAAATTGTTTGAGGTGGGTAGAACTTTCTTCTCTCTTTTTTCCCTCACTTGATTAGAATGCTTTTGGACCTACCCACAATTTCAGGCTTCCTTTACAAGCATTTTATTTTAAGGGATCTTTTTTCTTTGTACAGTAGACCACAGGGTTGAGGCTGCCTGAAAGCATTCTGATCAAAAACACTAGTAAGTTTACATTTTGGTAATCACATTGAAATCTCTGGAGCAGCATCTGTACAGAGAAATTTTTTTTCTACTGTCATTTTAAATATTAAAGGCACGTAGCACGATACAGTACAGCGTTTTTTAATCTTTTTGCTCTCAGTACCACTTTACACTCTTTAAAAATAATTGAAGACTTTTTGGAGACGTTTATGTTCACATGGGTTTTATCTATCAATATTTGCTATATTAGAAATTCAAAGTAGAAAACTTAAATGAGAAAATTAATGAAAACATTTAAAAATAGTAAACCTGCTATATGTTAACATAAGTCATGGATTTCTGAAAACTATTTTTCATGGTAAAAAATGCTGACAATAGTTTTGGAAAGCTTTTTAATGTCCAGTCTAACAGAAGACAGCTAGATTCTCATACATGTTTCGGCTTGCAATCTGTTGTGAAATGTTGAAGTATATAAAGAAAGTCCAGCCTTGCATGGACTTAACTTATTTTAGAAGGGGAGAAATATTTTAATAGCCTTTTCAGATAATTATGGATATTCTTCCTTAATACTAGAATGAGACTTGATAAATGGAAGTTTCTTCAAAGATAGCTGCAATGTGGAATCCAAAATCATATCAATAAAGTTTTTATACTCTTATTATACTAAAAATCTGCTTGTCTATTCTATATTTTAATTCATTTAAGTATGTGAAGAGGGTAGGCACAGTGGCTCACACCTGCAATCCCAGCATAGTGGGATGCCAAGGCAGGGGGGGTCTCTTGAATTGGATAACAGCCTAACAACATAGCAAGACCCTGTCTCTACAACAAATTGTAAAAATTAGCTGGGCGTGGTGGTGCACACACCTATAGTCCCAGCTACTTAGGAATCTGAGGTGGGAGGATTCCTTGAGCCCAGAAGCCGTGTAGCCTCTTTGGGATACATTCTAACCTGGATAGACAGTCAGTGACAGCTGCCATCCACAAGGGGCGTAATGTTTGCGTCCCATAGGGGTGTCTGCATTCTAATAGGAGTGTTTGGGAAAGGTGCTGGATCTTTAAACATGAGTTATGATTAACTTACACTCTTAACTCTTTTCCTCTTTCTTTAGAGATGTTCTGAACTATCGTTACACCACTGCACTCAGCCTGGGTGACAGAGCAATACACTAGTATTCTAAAAATAAATAAATGTGTGAAGAACAGTATCTTTTATCCATGCATGATTTTGTAACATCCTGTATTGGTCAATTAAAAAATACTGGTTTACCAAATTATTCAGATATTCTAAACATTGACACATTTCTTTATATAATATTTAAAAAATCAAATTTGTCAATAGAATAGCTGATCTACTCACGAGAGGTTCATGGTAGTTAGGTCCAAATTTCACAAAATTTGAAGTTTGTCTTGAGATCTTGAATTTTATCATTGGAACAAGTACAGTTTTTCTTGAAATGACAGACTCACTATTACCATTTTTTGAGAAAATACCTACCAGATACTCAAGTCTGAATAGCCATCATTTATCAGTCATTCTTTCATATTAAAATGATCTTCTGTTTAAAAACAAAACAAGAAAAGTTGCTAGTGTAGTTCTCAGCTCAAATAGCTGCGTAAGTACTTTTTCTTCAGCAACAAGGGTTGCTTTAAAATGGTACTTTAATATGCAGCAGGAGTGCCTTATGCATATGTCCCATTTCGTCACATGGATTATTAAAGAGATACGTCATCAAGAGCTGAGATTCCATACAGTTACTAACTTTTACTGCTTCAAGGACATTCTTAGGTGAAACTGTCAGTGCCTGTGTTGCACGTGAGCCAGCAGTGACTGTTAGTGAAATTCAGTGCCACGGCCTTGATTCATGTTAAGGCCCCGGCAGGTGTACCCTCTTCTGCTTCTACGTCATCAGAGCAAATGTCAATGTGGAACAAAGGCAAATGGAGTCTCAGTAGTTTTATGAACATAGTTTTGACTCTCTAGACCTAAAAGAGGCTTGGGCACCCTCAAATGTTTGCAGACCACACTTTGAGAACTGAGGTGTAGTGAAAAGACCCTGAATTCATTCAATTCCAACTTTTCTACTTCGAGGTCTCTGTGACCTTGATTGAGTTACCCTCTCAGTTTCCATTTTCTCGTCTTTATGAGGTAAATAATACTGAGCCTAATAGTTGCAAAGATTAAATGAGAAATTATCAAGCAGTAGTTGGTGTCTCCCTAATGTTTTTTATTTTTTATTTTTCATTCTAGGATCGTAAGTACTTAAAGTAGGAGAAGGGAAAATCAATGAATTTAGAGTATGTAAATATCTCTCTTGCTAATACAGCCACGTTTCATGTTTTATAATAGTTTTCTGTGTCTCAACCCAGACTCTTAGGACTGTGTGTATGTGTATGTTCTTTTTTTAAAGAAACTGGATGCTGACTTCTATAATCTGTTTAACCTGATTTGTCTTTTAAGTGTAAAGAAAAAAAATATCCATTATATATCATTTAGTTAGAACATTGGTTTTAGAGAAATCTACATATTAGACTTGTGCTGTTTCGGTGCCACTGTTAGAAGGGAGTACAGTAGATGTTCCAGAAGCTTCTTAGTCATTAGGTGTATCTGTAATGCTTCTCATCTTGCTGCAGGCTTCCGTCTCTATGCAATATGCTATTACTTGTTGTAGTTACCTTCCAGTTAAAGCTAGGGCTTGGTAGTTTTAAAACATCCTTATTCTCTTCCGATGTCTTATCAGCTTACTTTCTTTTTAACGCTTAATGATAGTATGAGAGGTATATGTGGTCATTTAATGAGCGTTTGTGTTTTGCCTTCCTACAAATGTGTCGATTACTGTATTTCTCCACTAAAAAGCACAAGTGATTTTCATATTCAAATCATAATAGTACTTTGAAACCTTTTGGAAGAAATGACTAGCACAGACGTGATGGCCTGAAGGCTCGTGTTTGACAGAGTTTCCAGGATTCCACTCTGCTTCCCCTTCTCTGCACAGGGAGAGGGCCCGTGTATGCCAGGGAGACTGAGCCAGACTGAGTTCTTTCTAGTCTCTGCAGATTTTAGCTGGTTGTCTAACCGAGAACAAGTCATTTACTGTACCTGGGCCCCAGTTTTTTCGTGGGGAAGTCGGAAGTGATTCTCTAAGGCCCCTTTACCTCTGGCAGGCTGTGAAAGTTGGTAGCACAGGAAAATAGAGACGGAGCTTACCTGTGGGCTTGCTAGGTAGTCTCGGGCATGCTCTATCCTTCCCTTTACTTTCCTGACCTGTGTGTTGGTGCAAATAAGAGTATAATTTTAGTATCACTCACTGAAGTCTGTCTCCAGAAAGTCTCTTCTCCTATTCTTCTTGGAAGTATTCATCTTTCTTTTGATGACTTCCTTCAGTTCGCTATTATTTGCAGTCTGATGATGCACTCGTTTCATCTCTTCTTTTGTTCTGGTCTCACTGCCAGTTTACAAGGAGCTTGGAGGCTTTTGTGGAAGAAGATCTGACATTCCCAGTTGAGAGGAGACTTGTGAGCATTGGCTGAGAAGAGACTGGAGGTCTTGTCTCCACTCTGGCTTGTGTCCTGAGTGATGGCCTGTTCTGAAAGGTTTATGAAATTTGGAGACTTCACAGAGTGAGTTCCTGGAATATCAGCTAGCTGGATTGATTATTTAGCAAGCAAATGTACCTTCTGAAAAACTGTTCCAGCCAGTAAGAGTAAGTCCTAGTTAAAACTTGGAAGCTTTCAAGAGAAAGAAAAAAAGATGGGGGACAAAACTGTTCCTATGCTTTGCCACCTATGGAGAATAAGAGACTCAACTGTCTTTACTTTCTTTGTGGAAATTGGCCTCTTGGGATAAAGTCTAACCTGGTCTGGGGGTCAGTGACAGGTGCTATCTATGATGGAGCCTAAGGTTTGCTTTTGACTGGGGTGTCTGCATTCTAATGAGCGTTTGGGAAAGGTGCTGGATCTTTAAACATGAGTGATGATTAACTTAACACTCTTCCTCTCTCTTTAGAAGTGTTCTGAGCTGAGCTGCATTGAGTGCTGGTCATACCTAGGCATCTAAGCAGGAATCTTCCCATCTTGGGCCAGAAGACTAAAGAGTTGGCAGCAGTGACTAAAGCATTGATTGGTTAGTTGGTTAACTTATTCCCAGCTTGTTTCTGAAAACAAAGACTTGTAGGAAGAGCAGCTTGTTTGAAGATGTTTTGAGGAAAAAACCAAAAGAGGGCCTTAGGGAGGGTAAAGAAGGGTTAAGATTAGATTCATTTACGGTATTTGTTACTAGGTCCTGTGATTTTCTTTTTAACCCCGTTCTCTATTTCCCTTGTAGCCAGGTCATCTTGCTGCGTATCTCCATAGCTAGAACACGTGTATAAATCACCTCCTCCTGCTCTCCAATATGCCACACTCATGGGTACCCATCCAGTTGTATCAAAAACACTACTTTAATCATGCCACTTGGCTGCCTGAGGACCTGCAGCGGCTCTGTGGTTACTGCTGTGTGGAGACCAAGCTTTTCTTAGTCTCAGAGGTGTTTATAATTTATCTGGCCAACTTAATTTCCCTCTACTACACACTCTTAACCGTTGTCAACTCTTCTCCAGTAAGGCGTAGCCTTTTCATGTCTCCCCCACTTGGAAAAGGGACAATTAGGAGGCGGGAACACCAGTGGAAGGCTATTGTGATATCTAAACAAGAGGCACAGATTTGGTAAAGTGACAGAATTAAGGAAAAATGGTGTAGTCGAAGCAGAAGTTACAGGTGTTGGCATGTAGGTTAACGTGCAACGTAAAGGAGAGAGGTGAATTAAAAACAAAGATGGTTTCATGGACCTAAGAGATTAGTGTTGCCATTAACAAGTAGGAACGCTTGAAGGAGAGAGACGTTCAGGGACAATCAGTATAATTTTGGCCACAGTGAATTTTAGGGAGCAGTGTTATATCAATTTACAGATACCCAGCAAGAAGAAGTGGCAAATAGAGTTCTGGAGCTGAATCCAGTTGAGTCATACATGTTAATCGTTGCCATTGGATAAAGGATGGGAACCTTGTGTTCATGAAATCTCAAGAATTGAAAGTACTCCAGAGTCCATCATCTGATGACTGGGTGAACAAAGCGTGGCAGAGCCATGTGGTGGACTAACCAGCCACCAAAAAGGCGTGAAGTACTGTCCATGCTTTCTGATAAGTCTTGACAACTTCACGCTGAGTGAAGAAGATAGTCTCCAGTTGTATGGCCACACATTGCATGATTCATCTCTGTGAAATGTGTGGAATAGGTAAATTCATAGAAACAAAGGAGATTAGTGGTTGCCTGGGACTGGGGAGAAGGGAGGATATTAAAGGCTTTAGGGTGATGAAAATAGACTAGAATTTTATGGGCGGAGGGTGAAAATGTTCTGAAATCCTGATGGTTGCACAACCTTGCAAATATTTGAGAAACCATTGAATTGTATACTTTAAAATAGTGAATTTTATGGCATGTGAATTATATCTTTTAAAAATAATTGGAAGAAAAAAGTACCTTGAAGATTACCTACTGTATCCCCATCCTGAGTGACTCAGTGCCTTCGTCCAGCCTCTGCTTACACTAGAAGTGGGCAGACAGCCCCGTAAGAGGAACTCACTCTCTCACCCAGTAACCAATTGTATTTTTTGACACCTCTAATTGGCATCTGTGGCACAGTGGGTAAAGAGCATGGCCTTCGCAATAGGAGACAGTGTTGGTGTGCCACTCACTAACTTGTGTGACATTGGGCAAGTTAGTTCACGTCACTATACCTCAATTTCGTCCCCTGCAAACTAGAGGTAATAATAACTACCTCATAGGATTGTGTTGGTGAAAACCAATGCCTGCAAAGTGCCTAGCGCATAGTAAACACTTTATAAATGATAATAGGCATTATTTGTTGTTATTTCTTGCCTATTTTTCACAATATGAAATACCCAGTAAGAGCTCATTTAACTACACTGTTTTGATTTCCTTATGGCCAAAAAAGTCTTTTGTACCAAGTGAGAGAACATAGGGCAGCAGTTGGAATAAGCTGTGCAGGCGTGTGTGTGTGTGTGTGTGTGTGTTTGTACGTGTGTGTTTAAGAATCTCACAGGATCTGCTGATGCATTTAGGAGGTTAGGTCAATTTGCCAGGGATTTTGTTATTCCCTTCAGGAGGCCTGTGAACAGTACAGCAAGAGATGTGAGGTACTTTTGGATGTTGACAGCTGCATGATGGCCTGCAAGATGTCAGGGGAGCCCAATGTTTAGTTTCAGTGTTTCTTTGCCATCATAAAGATCCAATGATATTAAGAGTTGACAGCAGATTTATTTAACATAAAGCAGCTGATCTGAGCCTTTCTAACACCTCTCCCAAGCTCATTGGTAACTATTTAATAAAAGATATGACAGAAAGATAGTTTGCAAGTGTGTGGTTCTTGGCCTACCATCCGACTCTTACCCTTGTTTTCGCTAAGATTAGACAAGTATTATGAAATGATGTGGCACCAAATGCCTAGACAGGAGACAATTTATTTAGGTCCAATCAAGAAGATTTGTCAACTTTTTAGAAGCCATTTGTTATATTATGTCTAGTGTAATCCAGGTGTTAGCTGAAGATGTGTGGGTAATCTCTTGTATTGCTTCATAAAACACTAATAAATTGAACTGCCGCAGCCTTCAATAGCTTTGCACCAAGGGGGCATCCCCTCCCACCGCTCACACCCTCTGCTTCCTACTCCCCAGCCCTACTTCATTCCCCAGATGCAATGAAGTATTACATCTCCCTGCCTGTTTTTTTAGCTGGTTTGTTTGTTTCCAGATGTTTGTAATGTGAAGTATTTCCCCTAATCAATGTTGTAATCTTCTTGCTGATGTTTATTCAGCTCTCCTAAATATACTGCATTAAACCATCTATGAGCTCCATGGATGGGAGAGTAAATCTGAATGTCTCTCTGTTCTCTAGAGACATCGTAATATTTCCTATTATCTGAGGTTATTGTTTTGCTAGGATATTAATGAGCAGTTTCTCTGCTGGAGTTATCATTGCTTTTTCTTCAGCCCTCAAACAAACAGTTTTGAATTAACATGGAAACCAAGTTTAATTTCTTGACTCATCTCCTCTGGTTTTGCATTTCTTTCTGTTTTGTCCCGTTGTTGATAATTTGGTGCTCCCATTTGTCCGTTTCCTCTGACCCTGCCACTGATAATAGAATTACCACCCTCCACCCCATTACTTTCTATTGACTTCTAAATTATTTTTGGTCATGTGTACTGTATTTTCTTTATTTAGATCCAAGGTATAATTACAGAAGAGAGCTGAACAAGAGAGGGCTTTTTTTCCCTTTGTTTCACTCACCATAGGTGGGGTGAAACATGCTGTCTGGTATGTCCATCTCTTTTGTAATAGGGGGCCGGGGATGGGGGGTACATTTGTATGCAGATCTAGACGTGTCAAGGTAGCTTGTTTATGTTACTTTGTGGCTAATGAGATTCTCCAGATATTGTCACTCGGAAGTATTGCTTCTATTTTTATTATCTAAGATTTTATTAAATGCCAACCATGTGCTCTGTTGAACACTGACTAGCATGGCTCTGTCTGGATGCAGAGTCTAGAATACTTGTTTTCAGCTGTAGTGAGTCTCACACGTATATAAAGTTGTCACGCTCGGGTCACCTTTGACTTCTGCAGTTACTAGATGTGCACAGTGTGACTCGTATTCATCTTTTATTATTGGTATATATTGGGCATTACAATTTTAAAGCAGTTCTTTCCTTTCTCAAATTGTGCACCCATTTTTTGGGTACTCCTGTGTGTGTGTTTATAGTAGACAGTGTGTGTCATCCTGGGGGATGTTTTCCAAGGATTTTCTATTAAACTAATAAATATTGGACCCTACCCAGAAAGAGACAGATCTGAAACAAGGCACACACATATATAAAACAAGGCACAAAATAAGAGCAAGATAATTGAAATATACTTCAGCTTTCTTTAAAAGGAAGGTTGATTTTTACTCCTATTCAATTGGTAGAGGTTGAATTTTTAGCTATTTTGGTCTCACCTGTTTTTTGGTCTACAAAGAATATTTTGATGTTATTGTTTGGCCCAAGACAGAACTGGTGATGTGGCGCAGTTACAAAAGAGCCTGGAACCTTGAGGAGAACAGGTTTGGATTTTAGCTCATTCATATAAATGATACAACTTGGTTTAGCGAGGCACTTTGTAATCAGGTTCTATATGTACCACATCAGGATGACTGTGGGGTTGTTCAAATACGACTGTTACTGTGTGTGTGGTTATTAAAATCAGAAAATACGCTCACAGCCATTGCAGTACATTGAGCTCCATAGAGACAGTGCAAAGGCAAGTGAGAGCTGGACGGGCACTGGGCGACTCTGTGCCTCGCTGAGGAAAAATAACTAAACATGGGCAAAGGAGATCCTAAGAAGCCCAGAGGCAAAATGTCATCATATGCATTCTTTGTGCAAACTTGTCAGGAGGAGCACAAGAAGAAGCACCCAGATGCTTCAGTCAACTTCTCAGAGTTTTCTAAGAAGTGCTCAGAGAGGTGGAAGACCATGTCTGCTAAAGAGAAAGGAAACTTTGAAGATATGGTAAAGGCGGACAAGGCCCGTTATGAAAGAGAAATGAAAACCTATATCCCTCCTAAAGGGGAAACACAAAAGAAGTTCAAGGATCCCAATGTACCCAAGAGGCCTCCTTTGGCCTTTTTCTTGTTCTGTTCTGAGTATCACCCAAAAATCAAAGGAGAACATCCTGACCTATCCATTGGTGATGTTGCAAAGAAGCTGGGGGAGATGTGGAGTAACACTGCTGCGGAGGACAAGCAGCCTGATGAGAACAAGGCTGCAAAGCTGAAGTAAAAATACAAAAAGGATATTGCTGCATACCGAGCTAAAGGAAAGTCTGATGCAGCGAAAAAGGGAGTCGTCAAGGCTGAAAAAGGCAAGGAAAAGAACGCAGAGGAGGAAGATGAAGATGATGATGATGAAGATGAAGAATCAGTTGGTTCTGGCACAGTTTTTTTTCTTGTCTATAAAGCATTTAACCCCCACTGTACACAACTCCTTTTAAAGAAAAAAACTGAAATTTAATGCTGTGTAAGATTTGTTTTTAAACTGTACAGTGTCTTTTTTTTGTATAGTTAACACACTACTTACTGAATGTGTCTTTAGATAGCCCTGTCCTGGTGGTATTTTCAATAGCCACTAATCTTGCCTGGTACAGTAAGGGGGTTGTAAATTGGCATGGAAATTTAAAGCAGGTTCTTATTGGTGCACAGCACAAATTAGTTATATATGGGGATGGTAGTTTTTTCATCTTCAGTTTCTGATGCAGCTTATACAAAATAATTGTTGTTCTGTTAACTGAATACCACTCTGTAATTGCAAAAAAAAAAAGTTGCAGCTGTTTTGTTGATATTCTGAATGCTTCTAAGTAAATACATTTTTTTTTTTAGTTCTGTTGTCCTTTTCATAGGTCTGAACTTTTTCTTCTTGAGGGGAAGCTAGTCTTTTGCTTTTTGCCTATTATGGATCACATGAATTATTACATTGTTTACCTTTTCATATAATTAGCTGATAAAAAGCTTTTTGTCTACACACCCTGCATATCATGATGGGGGTAATAAAAGTCAAATTGAGATAGTTTTCATCTATAACTGAAACTTCAAAGTTGATGACAAATTCCACATAGCCCATTTATATTTTACAAAGTGAAGAGTAAGCAATCTACTCACAGCATTGGATTATTAGGATCAAACGTTTTGAAAGTCTGTCCTTGAAGGACTAATAGAAAAGTATGTTCTAATCTTTACATGAGGACTCTATTCTTTAACTCCCATTACCATGTAATGGCAGTTATATTTTGCAGTTCTCATGTTAAAGAAGACCCGAGAATGTAGCCCCCAAAACGTGAGCTTAAAAGACAAGACTGCCATATTGCGTTTTTTGTTGATGTTAGTCCTGGCAAAGACTTAAGAAAGTGCTGGCTGTAAATGTCTTTTTCCCATTTACCTAAATATGAACTGCTCAGGAAACTTCAGAGTCTGCATTCAGAGTATCTTTAATTAATTGGGCCACCCTTTAAAATAATGCCACATTTAAAATCGCTTATATTTTCATGTATTGTGGTTTGCTCCTTTTTAAATCAAATTGATAGGAAAGAAGCCGCTTAAATTTCACATCCTAATACAAGTTACTCAATTTATTTGAATTTGATTTTTCCTTACAAAACCCACACTCATTCATTAGAGTCATGTTTATCTGCTTAGCAGTTTAGGGAACAATTTGGCAATTTTGTGGTTTTTGAGATTATCATTCTCTTAAAGTGCCAGTATTTTAAAATAGCGTCTTGTGATTTTGCACGCTTTTGTGATGGAGTCTGTTTTGTTATATAATTTTGACTTGGATTCTTTCCATTTGCATTTGTTTATGTAATTTCAGGAGGAATACTGAACATCTGAGTCCTGGATTATACTAATAAACTAATAATTGCAGAGGTTTAAAAAAAATCAGAAAATACAACATTAAGGTTCATAATTAACTACTAAATAGTTTATTCAATTTTTTTTTTTTTTTTTTTTTTTTTTGGCCAGGGCTGGGTTTGAACCTGCCACCTCCAACATATGGGGCCAGCACCCTGCTCCTTTGAGCCACAGGCGCTGCCTAGGTTATTCTATTTTTGAAGTGAGGATAACACAACTCAGAGTTGAAATGAGGAACAGATAGGATGGTGGCTAGGAAAACTCTTTGTAAAACCTGAGTGTTTGCAAATTTATCCTCAAAATGCTTACTATTCCAGTTGTACAAATTCATATATATGTATCCAAAGATATTCATGCATTCAGATTTATTTTGTTTTTAACGAGTAAGGTGCAGGGGCAGCAGTGTTGAGCTGAAGATTGAAATTAGCGGGGTCGACCACTATGGAAGTGCACATAGGGCCTGTATACAGGAAGTCCAAGTTCCAAACTGACATAGGCACTTACGTACCTGTTCACCTTACATACACATTCAACTTGACAAAGCTACAGGACCTCTCTTGTCAGTAACCAGGATTGCCTGTGTGCCTCAGAGGAATGAGTAAGGTCCTGGAGGCAGGAACCACACCAACTCCTGTGTGTCCTGGCCCTGAAAACAGTGCCTGGCACCCAGGAGGCACTGAGTAATTGTTCTGTACATTCAAGCAAAGGTTGAAAAAACAGCCCTAGGAATAAGCTTAATTATTTAATAAACTTTTTCTCCACTCCCCTATCCATTTCTTTAATCAACTACACAATAAAACAGATAAAAATCAAAATTATTTATTTATTAAAAATATTTAAAAATAATTTGTACAGAAAAAATAAAAATTTTGTCTTTGGGGGTTGGGAAGAAAGACCTTCTATTTTGGTTATTACATGTATAGTTATTTGGGTATAGGTGTTTTTGTTTGGCTCTATCTCTTTTGTTTTTATTTTTCAATTTAGTTTCTCTATTCCTCTTTCCTAGCCCAATTTTTATGTCCCCATAGTACCTCCACAGCAGCCCTAATTAATTAGCATTTGAGAAGCAGTGCCCCCATCAGACTGGGGGGAAGAGTGGCCTGGAATTAGTTTGCATCTGAAGAACCAGGTATTATTGTGTATGCTGAGCTATACCAAGTGCTTAATGCTTGAAAATGTTTGAAGGGAATCATCTTTTCTCTTAGCAGGAGGTGCAGTCTGATTCTGAGGTATAAAAGCAGTAGATATATTGAGATACTTATTATTTTTATTCCACTTACTGTTTTCTTTTTTAAATGTGTATGTATGTGTGTAAGAAGTCATAAAAACAAGCATGATGTTCATCCATTCAGGTGCTCTTATTTTGTAACTATCTTCCTCTCAAGTAAATAGATTCTCTTTTTTAACCATCAATGCTATTTACATAGTAACACTTGAGTATGTCAATAATGTTACTTTTGTCAATAGAGCACTTAGGTAATTATTGCCTTTTTTAGTATTAAGTGTATTCACTGCATTAAAAAAAAAAAAGGTCCAAATACATAAGGCAAGTTTTTACTTTCAATAAGAAGCGTTACATTTCTCCAAAGATTCAAATTTCCTTTTAGCTGTGGGCCAAGGAAACAGACTGCAAATCCAAGAATTTAAAGTTGCTGGGTTCCTGGTGCCATCTCCTAATCCGCTGCTGGAGTACCCTCTCTGGCTATCCCGGCAGCTGGCCATCCATCTGCTTGTATACTTCCAGTGCTGGGGAGCTCATTATCTCCTGAGGCGACTCATACATTTTTTCTTATCTGAGCTAAAATTGGCCTCTTTGTAACTTCTATCACTGGTCCAGGTCAAGGAGCAATGCAGCAAAGTTCTTGACTATTTGAAGACAGCTACTAACTCTCCCTTTAGGTTTTTCCAAATTAAGGCAGCTGAAACTGAATTCTTTTAAAATTAAAACTTTTGCCCAGAATCTGGAAGAACAAGACTGGAAATGACCGTGTGTTTAACTCTTGCTATGGCATGACTCTTTTGCTATAATTGCAGCTAGCTGGTAAATTATCTCTTCTAGTTATTTCAAATTTGGGCATAACCTACTCTCCAGTACAGTTCTTGAATGTACCTCATCTCTCATTTAACTAGGATGAGTAAAGAATCCGTCCTAGGTGAAAAGAAATCTTACTATCTTATTCCGAATTCCTTGAGAGAGCCCAAACTCGTAAAAATAGCTCTGAGATAAAATGTAAAGGTTTTCCTTTAGGAGGGAAAATTGAGTGCATTAGACTACATTTTTTGAAAACAGAAACCCTGTCCAATTTCCCTTTCTGTCCCCTGTAAGTGCCTAATTGTACTTGGCAGACAGAAGCAGTAATGGAATAGAGTATATATACACATATATATGCATATGTGCACATACACGTATATATATACATATACCCATTTTTTTGGGCCTTCAAATGCTTGTATAATTATCTCCGTTATTTCATAATAATTTATAGAAAGACTTACTGCCACTGTTCGGACAAAACTCTACCTTGGATAAATTGCAAACCCCAAACACCTGGGGTAGTATGATGACCAACAGCTTGTTTTCATATACTGGGGTTATTGTATCGAGCAGGCAGACCTTTCTCTATATCTTCCATTGCTGAAGTGAGGATGCCCTGCTCCCAGGTAGAAAACGCCACTGTGCTCCTCATCTTCCAACTTCTTCCTCCTGTTCAATTATATCGTTTCTTTGATTGCTATCTTATTGGAAATAGAGAAGGAAAATAGTAAAAAGATGCACAGGTGGGAGATAGAGCTTCTTTAATCTTTGCTTAGCATTTTGCCTGATTTGACTTACATGACCTTCACCTATTCTTACAGTGATCTTCTGCCCAGTGTCCTTCAGGAAGCATGCTTCCCTTCTGGATTTATTCTCCTGAATTTAGAAGCCCTGAGTTTTAACCCTGCTTGCTACTTCCTGACTGAGGGGTTTATATCTATAATGTAGATAATGTTGTCTCCTAGACTGTGAGAATCAAGTGAGGAGAGATGGATGTGGAAGTAGAAGGCGCATCTCAAGGTAAATGCAGAAGTAAGCAGAGCACCCCTACGGTGGTGGTACTGTTATTTGAACAAATGAATACCAAGGACCTCTTTCCCAGATAGGTGCAGCCACAGTGATAGAGTCCAGCCACTGTGAAGATCAGTGGAAAATTCAAACTGAGAATTCTGGATGCCTCCCCGTGCCGTGTGTGCTAAAGGCCCTTGGCCTTGACTCTTGAGTTACCATAAGCCACATGCCCCTTACTCAAACTCCCCACCCGAGCCTGGTCTATGACCCTGTAACAGAGGTAATTGTATGCAAATACCATGCAGAAAATACCTGATGTCAGAAGAGACCAAAACTGTTAGAGGGAAAATGTACTACCTCTATATCTTTTACTTAACTTTGAACTCTTAAGAGGACAAGCCATGGAGATGCCTGGTTTTCTATTGTATCTTTGGTGCCAGGCACATAATAGGCACCAAAGATTTCTTGAAGAACTAATTGCCATGATGGCTTATCTCCTCTGCAGAGTAGTAAATGGAAACTGAGACATGTGATGGGAATGAATCAGGCTCTCACATTAGAGATGAGACCAGGGCTGCAGAAGGAGAGGCAGGTTGTATTTTGATCAAGGATGATCCAAACTTTCATTTTCATTTAAGTATGAGTGGTATTCTTTATGCTTACACTAATAAAATGCAGATAAGATGGCATTGGGAGAAGGGTGCTGCATGATGATATAGTTGTCAGGTGGGGGTTAGGCTTTTTAACATTAGGTATAGTCTTTGTAGACAGCTGCTACGAGTCTTGGGGACTAGTGACTTCTAAACCACATGCATATATCTTTGTTTTTGCCAATGACACACCATAATATCTCTGGGCAAAACCCATGCTTATTGCATCCTTTAACACATTAGTAAAAATTAAGGAATATTTCTTCTTCCAACTTCGAATCTACTTCAAGACTAGTTTTGTTAGACATTATCCTTTAGGAATGAACCATTTATAGGAGTTTGAGTTAAGTGCACTGGCAACATGCATATATGGTCAGGCTCACATTCCTCCACTGTGAAACCCGACTTCATCTTAGGTCTGTAAAGACTTCAAGCTTAGCAAGAACCCACAGTTCATATTTGCCAGTTAGGTAGCTCTACCTGATTCATCTGGACCAATGACAGGGGCAAATTTGATTTGCCTGAATTGTGCACCTCACTGAACTCTCTACTGATTTATTCATTCAGTGCATTTATTAAGCACCTACTGTGCCAGGCATTGGGCTGTTAATAGAGATTTATTTTTGCAGTCTATACTCTCATTATGAACTAAGGATGAACCTCCAAATGGATCTTTGGAAAAGAAATGGTATGTAAATTTAAGGTCATGGACATACCCGAGGCAAATAAAAAGAAAGGAGAAGCCAAAGTATAAATCCACAGTGTGTTAGTGAGAGCAGACAGGAAGCCAATGAGTAACCTTAAACTCTAATAAAAGTGCAAGAGAGGTCCAGAGAAGGCAGTGATTAATTCTGATGGGAAAGGACTAGGTAATGATATATGAGAACTTCTAGTAGGAAAGGATTCCTAAACTAAGTTTTGAAGGGTAAATATGAACTCGTGTATCTGTGCATATGTAGGGGTGGTGTGGGGATTCCAGGCAGAATTCCATGTGTTAAAGGCACAGATGTCTAAAATAGGATGGCCAGAGAACTCACAGCAGCTTGGCATTAATAGAATATGAGATGGGCAGAGATGGGAGATGAGGGAGGTGGGAGAAGGAAGCAGGAACCTTGTATGCTATGCTAATGAGTTTTGGACTCAATTTTACAGTTCAAAGGGTCATGAAAGCAGGTTAAGCTAGAGTGTGAAGTGGTAAAGCTTGTTTTAGACACATCCTTCTGCCGGTCTTTTGTGGATGTAGATGGAGAAAGCCAGTCCCAAGGCAGTAGACTATTGCAATAGTTTCTTAGACGTGGTGACATTATGGTGGCATGTGCCATTAAAAAATGTGCGAGCAAGTTACCCGGACACTGTGTCCCCTGTTGGCCCCATTTATGAAGTGGGATCACTATGAACTTGTGATGAAGCTTCAGAGGGAACTTCGGGAGAGGCATGGTAGGTAAATTTAAGATCAACCATTCTCAGGGGATATACACGAGGCAAATACAAAGAAGAAAGAAACTAAACTCCTTCCTGCGAGCTCCAACCACCAAAGAGCTTGGACTCGCCAGACTAATCATGATGCTCAAGCACAATGAAGCCTGTTGGTCCAGCAGGGCATACACTGCTGACTGACACATGCTTCAGAGGAAAGGTTCCAGGGGGGTGCCCCATTCCCCAACCCTTCTGCTTTTTCATTCAAAGCAGCAGCCTCAGAGTAGATCAGCGGGGCCAGCCTCATTGCCCTCTGACTTTCACCTATTGTGGCATCCAGAAGTGATTCAGTCTGACCTTCCCACCCCTAGAGCTGAGCCTGGGAAGTTAGCTTGCCTGGAATTGAATTTTGATTGACAGGTGACACTGATATTCTGGAGGAAGGCAAGTGGAGAAAAAGTAGTGAGTATCTCAAAAGAACACAGCAGCTAGCAGCAGAGAGGAGCCAGGAGAGCAGGTGGCGAGCAGCCAGGGTGGGACTAAAGGCAGCCTGCTCTGGCATCATTGCCACTGTTGGACTTGTAGAGACTCCATGCTTCTAGGGTTAGAGGACTTAAGAAAGGAAAAGAGTCAGAATGTTCGTAGGACGGGAAGAAACTGGGGCCCTCCCTAGGTTACAGCCAAGGGTAACTCCAGAGCCAGCAGCAGTTTCTGGCCTGCTGGAAGCTCCTCCCCCTTTCCCTGGGTAAAAGGATGAGCTCACTGGGCAAAAGGAAAGGATGAAGCATTTCACTTACACAGTATTTTTCTTTCCAAACACGCCTCTGGTCTCGCTGATCTTGCAACTGTCTAGTGAAAGGGGCCAGGGATCCAAGCTTGGCATTTCCGAGTCTAAAGTAACTTCAGAGATCATGTAGTCTGGTTCCTCCTCACCTTTGGAGATGTGGGAACTGAAGCTGAGGGGAGTGAAGTCGCCTTCCCAGCCCACAAGGATGCCCCTCACTCCTTCCAGCCCAGGGCGCCTTCCGCAGGCTCGCTCTACTGTGCTGTCCATTTGTCCATGTTGGGAAGGAGTTCCAGAGTGAGGGAATAGAGCTGGAACTAGAAATGAGTTCTGTTCCCAGTCAACCCAGGATGTGACTGGCTTGCCGATTTTCAGTGTTCAGAGGTTTCTTCCTCTGTAGAAGGGGATTAATGCCGTCTCAACACCTACTTTCCAAAGTTGAAGGTTATCAGTAATCACACTTATTTATAAGTCGTGTAGTCTTGGCACACAGTAGGTCTAAATAATGTTTGGCTGGAGAAATGGAGCCCTATTCCCATGTGGAGAATCCTAGTCCCTCAAAAGCATCCATGCAGCCCAGTGTGGAGGTGGGGGAGAGGAAGACTCCTGTGGCCCACCCTCCTCCCTGAAGCAAGTCGTCAGCCCTCCCACCAATAGTCTCTCGCCCACTGTTACCCTTTCATGCCTATCTTTTCATGTTATCCTTTGTTCAGTGTGACGGGAACAAACCCTTTAATGAGACTGGTGTGCTGATGGTCCGGTGTGAGGGCACAGGGCATTGAAAGTGGGAGGGCCTGTGTGATCAGTTTGATCTGCCCAAGACAGGGACTGTGGGTGGGAAAAGAGGAGCCAATAGATTTTAGGGGGTGATATGTCTTTTAGGCCTCCTCCTATACCCCGGAACACCCTATTCTCTAGCCTGCCAGTGATGGCAGCTATGGGTACTAAAATGTGGCCTCTGGGGTCCTGCTACTGTACTGGTGTGCTCCGCTGTTGACCTCTCCTAGCCTTGGGGTCCTCATTCATAGGTAATGAAAGTTCTTCCCAAAATGTCTATATTCGTATAATAGTGCCCTGGAACTACTCAATGCAGTCTGTTCTTCAGCCTCCTGGGACAATGTGGTCTTGTCTCTCCCCATCTCCGCACCGCCAGGGCTCGCACCTCCCGCGCGCTGTTCCAAAACGCCACCCGGGGGCGCCCGCTGCCCGCCGAAGCCGGCCGGGCTAATAACTCCTCGGGGCCGGGGTGGGCTGCCCCTTTGCGCAGGGCGGTGGAGGGTGCGGGTTCGCCCGGGTTCCCCACCTGAGGGCTGTATACCACAGCGCTGCACCGGCGCCGGCCTGGCAGAGTGCGCACCTCTCCCCTGCCCTCGCCGGTCCCCAACGGGGCACCTCCGGCTCGGCCCCGCGCCCCGAGCGGCAGCAAGTTTGCCCCTGGTCGCTCGGGCCCTCCCCGACTCCTCCTGCCGCCGCCCCCGTTTCCCCTGCGCCTGGGCTCCGGGCACAGCCCGAGAGGCCCGGGACGGGCGCTGGGGGTGTGCGGGCCGCCCGCGGGGCGCTGGCCCGACCCCGAAGGGGCGCCCCCCCGGCCGGCCGCGCGCTGGGCCGCCGCAGTTCCCGCACTGCCCGCCGGGCGGCGCCCCGCGCCTCGCCGCGCTCCTCCGGCGCTCCCCGCTCCCGGCTCGCTCGCAGCCGGACATAGACTCTGCCTTCAGCTGCCGGCGGATCGGGCTGGAGCCGCCGCGGCTGCTGCGGAAGAAAAAAAAGGGAAAACAACAGCCCGGAGGCCGGCCGAGCAGCGCGCGGCCCCCGCCTCGGCCCCCGGAGTGCGGAGCCGCCCAGGTAAGGGCAGCGGCCCGCCGCGGCACCCCCGGCCCGCACCTTGGGCTGCCCTCTAAAGCCCCCCGAGTCCGATCCGCGGGGCCCCTCCCGCGCCGGTACCCCGACTTCTGACGTCTCCGCCGCTCCTTCCCCGGGGGCCCCCGCCCCTGCGCCCTGGCGCCCCTCTCCCGCCTTCAGCCGCCCTGTCCCCGGCACTCGGGTCCCTGCGTCTCCGGATCCGCCGCCGAGCCCCCCGCCGCTCTGCTCCCCTAGTTCCTCCAGGCTCCGTCCCCGTCTGTCTCCCTCCCTCCGCATCCCTGCCCGGCTCGCGGTCCTCCCGCTCTGGTCCTCCCCTTCCCCGTACAACTCCCAGCCCTGCCTCTGCCCCCTGCAGGGATGACGGCCCCTTCCCGGCACTGGCGCTTCCCCCCCACACCCCGTCACCCTCGGCTTCTCCCGGCGCCGGGGTTCGCCGGCCACAGTCCCCATCCCGGCTGAGCCCTGCGTCCCGCGAAGCCCCCGTCCTCCTTCCCTCGCTGCCATCCGCCTCGACTGCTCCCTGCCCCTGCGCAGGACTCAGGCCACCACCACACCCCCCACCCCCCACACCGCCGTCTTGCTCTGAGGGAAACAGCGTCCTGCCAGGAACGACCCTCTTTCCCGGGACTACTGCTGTTCCCACTTATCCCACCCTAGTTCACGCGAGTGGGAAGTGAGGGAGAAACTCCAGAGACCTGCAGTGGGCGCGTGATGGGGGAGGGGGCGCGGGGGGAGGGGAGCTGACGGAGATCTCTCCAGTGAGGACTGGCAGGGCCCTGAGCGGGTGGCTCAGACCAGGACAGGGTGGAGGGCGTGCTGGCCGCTGCTGGGACAGGGGGTTCAAGGCACTGAGGGCACCTGTGTCTCTCCCTGACTCCTTGGAGCTGAGCAAAGTGAGGGGAGGAGTTGGAGCCTGGGGAGAGTTGGCCGAGGGCCTTGGGATGGGGGAGGAGGCTGCGGAGGGGGCTGGGCCCAGGCGCCTCTAACCCATCTGCCTGGCAGTGGTGGGGCGATGGAGGCTGAGCCTTTCCTGGGCTGGACCTCGGGCTGCCCGGCTCTTGGCATCAGACTTGATTCTGCCATCTTACTCCTGGTGCTGTTGTCTGGCGATGCCACGCGGTGCCACCTCCCTGCCTCCCTCCAGTGGCTCTCCTGGGCATGTCTCCCAAGGACCTGGGCTGTCTGGAAAGAGGAGGAGAGCTCTGGGCTCAGCTGGGCCCCTTTGCCAGGCAGTGGGCATCTGTCAAGACGGGACCAAGAGGTCTGAGGACTGCTCAGGAGAACTGCATCCTGCCAGGAACAAAGAACTGACTTCACTTTCACTCTCTCTGGGTCACCAGGGTGGTGGCGACACTTCTAGGAGCGTCCGGACAAGCTGACATGGTATCTCTGGGGATTCAGGCTGCCTGGGTTGGCTGTGGGCGTCTGAGAGAGGAGCTCCGGCCTGCCCTGCTCCCTGAGTGTCAGTGCTTGTGTGGTGGGGTGCGAGGGGCCTGGAGAGGTTGGCCGGGTAGCCATCCTCCCAGAAAAGGAAGGCTCTGGGATTCCACGGGCCATCGTCAGGCTGGCCTTCCTTACTGAAGATGCAGCTCATGCTTCATCATTAATCAGGTTTATTATTTTCCTCACTGGCTGGATGTGTTCCTCAAGGTCACGACCCTTCAGAAAGTTAATCTAATATGCACACATCACAGTGTCTGGGTTTGTTTGATTTTCCATATTTTGTTCATTTGTTCTGGCCAGGCCTTGCCCACCAGCCTCCTGCCTGTCTCACCAGCTTGCCCCCCCCCAATCCTCTTCTGGATCTGCCCCCCAAGACCAAGAGGCAGTGCTGGTCCTGAGAGTGGGCAGAGGCAGGTGCTGGTTGGTGGAGGTTGGGGGAGATCTTTGCTCTCTTTCCCATCCCCCCATCCTAGGCACCCTGCTCACTGGCTGTTTCCCCCCAGCACATTAAGTTCTTCCAAGAGTCTGAGTCTGCTTCATGGTCTGGCTTTGCAGTTTGGTCTTCCCTTGAGATGAAGAGGGAACTTTTGTGTACAAGGAAAGAAGTAGAGTTGCTAGGGAGAAGGTTGGCTGCTGGGAGGCAGGGAGTCCTGGAAAGGGGAACTCAGCTGCTTCTGATGTGGGTTCCAACCCTTTAGAGGTGAAAGGAAGGACCGGGAGACTGGCCAGGTGGGGGGCTGCTCAGAAAGCCATCTCGAGTGGGAGCTGGCAATTATGTGGCTGGGGGGTCAGCACTGTGCCAGTGTGTGGGAAGAACATGTCCTTTGTCACTTCTGCGTAGCACTGATGCCTTATGGGTGTATTAAGTTCCGCAGTGTCCCAGATGCTTTTCAGAAAAATCACTCTACTACATCACCATGAGTATTTGACATGTACTGTTAATACAAACAGCCCTATTCAGAGGCATATTGGCCACAGAGACTGAGGCTCAAGGAGGTTAAATGACTTAGCCAAGGCTCCATGGCTCCATGGCTACGCTCTGGGGTGACTTTTTGTTGCTGTTTAAGGTCTCAGCTGCTCAGTTCCTCCCACCCTGCGCCTTACTTCCTCCCCTTGGCATGTCAGTCCAACACTTCCTTCCTGTATGGGAGCTGATGGGTTTTGCTCTCCACCCCAGACCTGGTGGGTTCTTTGTTCTGCATTTTCCTTGCCCTTAGACTAGCTGCCTGGATATCCTGCCACCTTCGCCACACCCAGCTGGCCACCCCTCCAGGCCAGGCCCTCACTGCCTCCTGCCTCCCCCTGTGGAGAGAGCTGCAGGGTTTCCCAGGCAGGCAGCCTAGGCACCTTGGGTGTCCCCCCACCCCCAGCCCCTTATCTCTCAGCCCACCTAGTGCTTTGGGGAACTTCCAGCATCCAGTCTGACCTTTGCTTTCCCACTGCCACTGTCTTTCTTGGGCCTTTAGCTGCCCACCCTGGGTTATGGTACCACCAGCTTCCTTCTGGGCTCCCAGCTCCAGCCTCTGTCTCCAGGTGCCCTGCTGCTGTGGCTGTCTTCCTATAAAAGGTGGCACTTCCCACCAGGCTGCTGGACACAGGCAGAGGCCCTCTGCACCCTGGCCCTAGCTTCACGTCAGGCTGTGGCCTCTGTGTTTTTGCACAGGTCCTTCGCTGCCCTCTCTTCTCTGCCCATCCACATCTTGCCCTGCCTTTGAGGTGCCACTGAAAGGGGGGCAGCACCAGCTGCCCAGTGCCTGGCAGACCTAGATTTCTATTCTTGCATCACTTTCTGCATGATCTTAGATGAATTGTTTAACTTCCCTGAGCCTTACTTTCCGGGCCTGTAAAGTGGAGATGATCTCACGTGCCGCAGAGGGTTGGCAGCATGGAGTCTGGGGGGCCGTGATCCATCCGGTGTGAAGGGCAGCGCCTGTGGGTCTCCGGGGCACCTCGCTGGGTGGCCTCCCAAGCTGGCTTAGATCTCAGCTCTTTCCTGATGTGGATAATTACCTGTCCCCACTTGTCTCCCCACCCGGAGGGCAGATCCCTTGAGGAGGGAGGACATTGCCTGATGCCTTTCACATCCTCCGACCCCCATGTAGCAGGCCCTAGCTCTCAGCATCCCAAAGATTGGCCGTATTCACAGTAGGGATGTAAGAAGTAGTTGTTGCTTGATTATAACATTTTGGTACATAAAATAGGATATACCTTACATTTAGCAAATCCAATATGAAAAGAGGAAAACTTATCCCGCAGTAGCAGCTGGGTAAATTATGGGAAGGAGGGAAGGAAGGAATCAATTGACCATTGTATTGACTACGTACTCTGCTGACTTCACTCAGTCACCCCAGCTACTTGTTAGTGAGTTGTGAGATTTTACAGATAAGGAAAGGGGGTCCCAGGGGCCCAGCACTGTCACGCACTCTGTCCCACATTGCAGGCCAATGTGTGCTCCGGGACTCCAGCTTCTTCTCCTACCCTTGGGTGTCATTTGCTTTAGGAAGTGACAGGAGACACCATAAACAACTGAACACTTAAATCATTTCGTAGAGCTCAGCGTGGGGTGGGTGGCTAGTGATTCCCTTGGTGTGGGTCAGGACCCTTCTCTTGTGCACGTTCGTGTTTTGGGTGGCCAGCACACCAGGGTTCCCGCTCTGCTGGAACATGACCCTGGGGTTGATGGGCACCTACCCCAGGTGTTCAGACCTGGCTGGAGTTGCCTGGGGGCTCAGAGAGGAGCCTGGGGGTGCACACAGACAGAATGGGGGAGTGAGGATGTCCTGAGGCTTGGGCAGGTGAGCAGAACGATGGGGCGAGTGAGGAAGGAGTTCCGTGGCAGCAGTGGGGTGCCAGGGTGGACGGGGTAGGTAGAGCTGCCCGAATTCAAGAGGACTTTAGATGCCGAAGATAAAAGGCTCAGGTCAGTGCAATAGGGAGTCATTGAAGATTCTTGGGCAGAGGAGTGTTGTGCAGAAGAGGGGGTTGAGGGCTAGGCAAGGGCGACAGCTCAAGCTGGGGTACATTTGAATGACATTTCCAAGGAACACCAGAACGTGCCGACAGATTGGATGCAGCAGCTGAAGGAGCAGGAAGTGTCGGAGATAACTTTGAGCTTTCCAGCCTGGGAGGCCAGGGGGAACCGCGATGCTACTTTCAGAAATAGGGAAGCCAGAGCTGGAAGCAGGTCTAAGGCAAAGCTGATGAGCATGTTGTGTTCCTGGATGTGCAGGAATGAGGGGCAGGAGCCCAGGGGAGCACCCGCAGAGCTCCTGAGCAGTCTTGTGCAGCATGGCCTCAGCCCTGGGGTTCTAGGGTGTCTCTCATGCCTACGTCTCACCCCTATCTCCCAGCCTCCTGCCAGCCCTCCTTGCCTTCCCTTCAGGGCACTGGCACTCACTGACTGCCTTAAAACTTCCTCCTTCTCTGTCTGTCACCTCCAGGGACTGAGAGTGGCTTTTCCATCCACAAGGACAGGGACCACGTCTGCTTTGCTCACTGTGAGGCTTCCTTAGTGCCAGCACTGAGCAGGTGTTAAGTCAATATTTGTCCTATGTAAGGGGCCTCAACTCAAGGTTAACAAATGTTTGTTGCAGAGATAAGTTTGCAGACTGTGGAGGGTGAGGAGGGCTATGTGGACCTTAGGTTTCTGGCACGTTTGGACAGTCCCTCTGCATCAGATCCAGCCGCTCTGCTTGTGTAGCCAGATCAAGGCTGACCACCATTCCCTGCAGGGAAGCCATGGGCAGGCCCCAGACTGTGGTGAGGTCTCCACCTCCCCACCTGTAAGTTAGGTAGCAGAAAACCAAGCAGTGACAGTGATGCTTTTCACTGTGCTGGTGGGTGTTTGGCCTTGGAGGGGCAGACCGGAAGCTGGTATGCAGATTCTCAGCGGCATCTCGGGAAGGGGCCAGCTAGGAAAATCCAGGTGACTCATGGCTGCCTCAGTTTCCTCCCCATAGACGTGGGTGCATCATGAATTCTGCCTCACCGAGTTCCTCATTCAGAGTGATAAATCCTGTGGAGGCTTTGGGGCCTCTGCCACAGCCCCCAGGAAGGAGCCAGGAGGGGCTGGCCCCCCAGGACAGGGGAGTCCTAGTGATGGCCTGGGAGGGTGGCTGGAGAGTAGACACATGTTTAGAATTAGAGTTTAAGGGCCAGAGTTAAAGAGAAGGATTTAATGGAATGAGAAATCAATAGCCCAGAGGAGGTTAAGACGTGTAAGTGAGAGGCTGGCAGCAAGGCACACTTAATGAAAAAAGAAAAGTTTAAGAAGGCACGGGAGAAGGGGGCACAGCTCAGACAGGAAGCTGGAGTTGGCTGGTTTCTGTGCTCCCCAGTCTGCGAGCTGGGCAGGCTCCTGTGGAGAGAGATTGTGTCCCTGGAATGAGGTCAAGGGCACTATCTGTTCCCCTCTCCCTGTCGGGGTGGCCTGGGTGGGCACCTCTGTTGCTCCCCCGGGGGCAAGGCTGAGGCTGTGTAATGCTATGCTCGGCTGCTTCTGGGTCAGGTGCACAGGATGTAAATCCCAGCTCTCTGAGTTCTGGCTTTGGGCGCACATCTACATGAGCAGCTACTGACCCCTGTGAATTTCAGCAGGCATCACATGCTCAGTGAGTGGCACCAGTTGTTAGTGTCAGAGGTATTGTGTTTTCATCTTTATAGCGTCTTTCCTAGCCCAGTCCAGTTCACAAGATTGCAGAATAATGTCCCCAGCAAGGCTGCTGAGAGCATGAAGACTAGGGCATCACCCTGTGAGGCTCGGAGCCTGTTTTTTTGTTGTTGTTTGCTTTTAAAATTTTTTTTATTTTTGTTTTTTTTTTTAGACACAGAGTCTCACTTTATTGCCCTCGGTAGAGTGCAGTGGCATCACAGCTCACAGCAATCTCCAGCTTTTGGGCTTAGGTGATTCTCTTGCTTCAGCCTCCCAAGTAGCTGAGACTATAGGCACCCGCCACAATGCCTGGTTATTTTTTTTTTGTTGCAATTTGGCTGGGGCCAGGTTCGTATATGGGACCGGCGCCCTGTTTGCTCGTTTTGATCAGAGAAGTCTACAGTGGGTTTAGGATGGCAGATCTGGGGTATAAGCCCAGGCTCCAGGCTCCCTGGACTTTGTCCTTTACTGGGTCTTGTGATCCTCCACGCAGGAGTGAGAGGACTGGGAGACACTTGATCCAATTGCAGCATTAAAACAAAATCTGAGTAGAGCTGAGCAGGCAGATGATTTTGATTCTTTAAAACTGCAGTCCCCAGTCCCACCAGTCCGTAGCTGACCTGTTAAGAGCCAGGCTGCAGAGCTTCACCTCCTCCCCACCCCTGTCCATGGAAAAATTGTCTTCCATGAAACTTAGGAACTGGGTCACACAGCAGGTGAGCCAGCAGGTGATCACACTCCCCATCCCTCGCATCACTGCCCAAGCACTGCCTTGCCCCCACCCCATCCATGGATAATTATCTTTCATGAAACCAGTGCTCTGTGCCAAAGAGGTTGGGTACTGGTACTTTAAACCACTAAACCAGAGTATAAATGTCTTACCACAACAAATAAGCAACATACACCAGAGCTGTGGGGTTTGAATCCAGCCTGGGCCTGCCAAACAACAATGACAACTACAACCAAAAAATAACCAGGTGTTGTGGTGGGCGCCTGTAGTCCCATCTACTTGGGAGCTGAGGCAAGAGAATCACTTAAGCCCAAAAGTTGGAGGTTGCTGTGAGCTGTGATGCCAGAGCTTACCAGGGTGACAGCTTGAGACTCTGTCTCCAAAAAACAAAACAAAACAAATAAGCAATTGAGGTGATGGTTATATTAATCAGTTCGACGTAAGCATTCCACATTGTTTATCAATTCAGCACATTGTACCCCATAAATGCATTAATGCACACAGTCATGATTTAATAAAGAAAAGAAAAAAGAAATGCAAAAACAAAGAAACAAACAAAAAATATCACTAGACCAGATAGTTTGCTCCCTGGAGGTACAGTAGAGCCTTGTGTTTTGCCTCTAACACTAGGTGGACACATAAACGGTGTGAATTCAACAACAATTATAACAATAATATAGCTAATATGGATGGCACCTGTGGCTCAAAGGAGTAGGGCGCTGGCCCCATATGCCAGAGGTGGCGGGTTCAAACCCAGGCCTGGCCAAAAACTGCAAAAAAAATAAATAAATAAAACTAAACACTATAGCTAATATTTATTAAATACTTACTGTGTGCCAGGCGTGACGCAGAGTGCTGTCCATGTATTCTCTTAGTTAATCCTCTTCATAACTGTTAACTGAATGTCTGTGATCCCCTCAAATTCATACGTTGAAATCCTGACCCCCCAGGTGATGGAATTAGGAGGTAGGGCCTTTGGGAGGTGATTAGGTCATGAGCAAAAATGGTCATGAGTGGAACTGTGTCCTATAGAAGAGACCCCAGAGAGCTCCTGACCCTCTCTGCCCTGTGAGGACACAGGAAGAAGGTGCCAGAAGCCCTCACCAGACGCTGCTATGCCTTCATGTTGGACTCCACAACCTCTAGCCCTGGGAGAAGTGTGCTTCTGCTGTTTGTAGGCTACCCAGTTATGATATTTTGTTACCCAGTTTGCAGATGAGGAAGCTGCAATTCAGAATAGATGGTTAATTAGCCCAGAGTCCCATAGCTAGTAAGAAGCAGAGTTGGAATTTGTATCCAGGCAGTCTGATTTCAAACTCTGGTGGTAATTCCTCTGTGTGTGTGTGTGTGTGTCTGTGTGTGTGTGTGTGTGTTTGCAAGCTCACGTGTGTATAAGCTTATATTAAATATGCCCCGCGCCTTCCCTTTTTTTTTTTTTTTTTTTGAGACAGAGTCTTACTCTGTCTCCCTGGGTAGAGTGCCGGGGTGTCATAGCTCACAGCAACCTCAAACTCTTAAGCTCAAGCGATCTTCTTGCCTCCATTTCCCAAGTAGCTGGGACTATAGGTGCCAACCTCACGCCCGGCTAGCCTTGCTCTTTCCTTAATTCACTGTACCTCTGGCTACCTCACTGCTTCTCCTATCCCTCATCTTTGGGCAAGGAGACCAAAGCCCATTTCTGGAACTCAGGCCCCAGTTCCAGCCTGTGCAGCCATCGGCAGGCCTGGAGAACATGCTGTGGATCCTCCGCACATTCTGGGGCCTTCCCTTCCTTCACCTGGTATCTGTGACCCCTAGTAAGAGGGTCACTGGCAATACGAGGGAATCGATTAGAGCCCCACCCGCACCAGCAGTCCCTGAATCACATGCTGGTCTGTGCCACCAGGGAGGCCATCCAGGTCCAGGCCTGCAGGGAAGGCAGCAACACAAAGCACTGGGGAAACCCTCTCGTGAGCTGCTGAGGCTGAGCGTTGATTTGCGCTCAAGGGAGATTAGACTCCGGGAGGTTTACAGCATCCCTGTCCTGGCAGGACCAACTTGAGCCCCATTTCCCCACCCCCAGCTCCAAGGGCCCGGATTATTACTGACAGTGTGATCTGCCTGGGGTCTCAGGCTCTCAGCGGCATTCTGGGGAGTGTCTTTGGAAGAGTCTTGATGGTAGCGTTGTTGTGACAGTTTTGGTTATTATCAATCTTCCCTAGCCTAGTTCAGTTCATAAGATCAGACCATAATTCCCCTAGTGGGGTTGGTGATAGGACAAGAATTGGGGCATCTCTCTCTTTGGAGGCAGTAGAGGTGTTTTCAGAATTAGGAAAGACTAAAGAGTGGGTTTTGGGAAGGCCAGAAGACCCCGCAGAGTATTTTCTGGTGAGAGTCAGGACCTCCACTCCAAGCCCCTTCCCTGAGCCTTCACCAGTACAGCCTGCCCATGGGATGAAGTGACAATTCCATTTTCTGATGGATAATCTCATGCTCCAAGGCTTAAATTTCTGACGATTTTCTGGTCAGAAACTTTCTGGTGTTCCCTCCACCCAAGAGCTCCTAGGGCCACAAACCTGAGATGCAGATAGGGCAGTTGGAATTATTGCCCCAGATGCAAAACCACATAGTTAACTGGATTGGGAAGTTGGATCAGGATCCAGGGCTTTGACCTCTGTCCAGGCCTCTGCTCACTCCCAAGCTTTGCAGCCTGCATGTTGAGAACATTACCCAGGATAGGGTGGCGTTTGTTCAGTAGTGGTACTGCCTATTTGATTGCTGGGAAAATGGAAACCCAGGGAGGTAAATAGATGGCAGAATCTTAATCTTGGAAGGAACTTGAGATCATTGTCCTGGACATCCTACCTGTTGCTTGTACAGATGGAATCTCCTGTGGATGGTTATCCAGCCTTGGTGGCAGCTGCTTCCTCCTTCACCTCCTTCCCTTTTCTTTCCTCTCCTTCCTCTCCCGTCTTCTGAAAGCTCAGGCCGTGGAGCCCTTACCACATTGCAGGCACTGTTCTAGATGCCTTACATGTTGATCCTCTGACAGCCCTGTAGGGCACTATTGTCTCATTCAACAAGTGAGGAAATGGATCCACAGAGATTGCGTAGCTTGCCCAAGGAGATGCACTTGACTCACTGGTAGTGATAGAGACAGGATATCAGTGAGCCAGCCTAGGCCATGCTCTTGACCTCTCATAGGACAGGTCATCCCCTAGGTGGGCTGCTGTGAACCAGGCAGCATGCAAAGCACCCAGCATGTTGCCTGGCACAGAGAAAGTGCTCAGAAAATGCACTTGACTTTAAAAATATGGAAGACTTTTACCTTAGGTTGAGTCAAATCTACTTCCCATGGGTCCTTATTCATTACCTCAATACCACTTCTAGGACCCCATTCCAGCCTTCATGATGTGAAGATATCTAATGAGCAAGAATCAAAGCCAGCATTCAGTCACATCCTACCTGGTGTCCAAGACTCTTCCCCAAAGTGAAACCCTCTGGCCAGGAAGATGACAGCCTAGAGGGCTCAGAGAAACGTCCCAGGCTAGGACGTTCCTCCTGGGGGAGACAGTTGGCTTGTCCATGGCCAGAGGACCATGCTGAGGGTTGCCACACAGCTGGTTCATTAGCATACCTTCCTAGAGCGCCTCCTGCCTGCCAGGCATGGCCACAGAGCAGGTACAAGTGGGCGTGCCCCAAGGCTGGGCCCTCACAAAATGTGTGCGCAGGTATCTGCTTACTCTGACAGATGCTAGATTAGTCCTGGGGTCCCGCAGTTTTGGGGGCTGAGGACTAGGGGGATCACTGATCCTTTGTGCTGCTAGGAGTCTGGGTGATGCTGCACACACGTGCCAAAGATTCAGATGACCCAAATTGGAGAGCACGGAGTGGGCAGTTAGGTGGAGGAAGCTCCCAGTTTATATGAGCCAACACTATCCGACTCTCCTTTGGAAAGTAAGAGTCCTGCCAGAGTCCAAAGTAAATAGGCTGGAACATACGATCTGCCAGGTGGGGTGTAAATTGGCAGTAAATAAGGCAGTCGGGCTGTCTGAGGAGCAAAGTCAGCTGAGAAAGTGCATTTCTTCAGCACTGAGCTGCCGGTGGGTGACTGCTGGCCTCTCTTTTCCCCTCAGCTCCTTGGGGGAGGGGAGTCACCAAGGTGGATCCAGAGCTTGACATTGGCTGTGGGAGTGGGGGAGTGACCTTTGTCTTATATTCCTGGGGCAGTAATGCGGCTGCTTTCTGCTTCCATCCTGTGTGTTATTGCAGGTCCTCCCAGCAGCCCTGAGTGGGGTGTGGGGAGGAATACTCAGAATGCCCCAGTCTGGCACAAGCTCACGCCACCAAACCAGAACGTTGCCAAGCTGCCCTCTTCTCTTGTGGCATGGCTCCTCCTTGTGCCCGGCAGGGTGAGTGATGATGAGGCAAGGTCAGGCCCTGTTCGGAAGCTTCAGGGAGGTCATCAGAGGTCATTGTCTCTCTCCCCCATGAGACATGGGTTCCACTGGCGCAGGGAGCATATTTATGTCCCCCTAGTTAGGACAGTGTTGGCAGACCAGGGGTGCTTAGTCTATTTGTTGACTGAATAGCTTTCTTTGTAGCCACTCCCCAGCCCTGGATTCTGGAGCCCTAGACTAGCAATGGGCCTTGGCTCTGGAAAGCTTGGGTGGGCTGCCTTCAACTCACAGACGCATGCGATTGAAAGGTAGTTGTATGGGTCATGGACTGGACTCTCAGGTCAGTGTAGCCATCAGGGAGCTGAACCAGTACAAAGAGTAACCCTGGGCCTTGGCTCTGAGCACTCCACCCTCTCCTCAAACCCAGTTGAGCCTTGCTTTGGGGGGTCATGGAGACTGGACACAGGGTCTGGTGAGAGCAGGGGTGGTGTGTGGGGTGACAGAGGTCTGGCTCCTAGATTAGGATGCGGGCACTGCACCTGCTGTGAGTCAGGAGGAGGCCCCAGGAAGACCGCGCCCACCGTGAGCCTTGGGCTGTGTGCACCCTGGATGCTTGGACCCTTGTGCAGTTAATTCTCATAACCTGGTGCAAGGAGGGAGCATTGACCTGAGTAGAAATGGTGGGAAGTGAAGAAAAAGGCCAAGAAAGACAGGAGACCAGAGATAGGATGGGGTCCCAAGGGCTGACGCAGCTGATAGCTGCAGCCAGCACCTGAACTGTGGAAACAGCTTTATTGCTACAGTATCTTAACAAGGTTGCTTAAATCTTTTTTTAAATTTACATTTTGTTATTACCATTTTTTTATTGTTAAATCATAGCTGGGTACATTAGTGCAATCAAGGAGTACAATGTGCTGGTTTCATATACAATCTGAAATATTCTCATCAAACTGTTTAACTTAGCCTTCATGGCATTTTCTTAGTTATTGTATGTAGACATTTGTATTCTGCCTTTAGTAAGTTTCGCCTATACCCATTCTAAGATGCACCGTAGGTGTGGCCCCATCCATTACCCTCCCTCCACCCAAACCTCCCTCCTCCCTTCCCCTTCCTTGGCCCTTTCCCCATAGTCTTGTGCTATAGTTGGGTTATAGCCTTCATGTGAAAGCTATAAATTAGCTTCATAGTAGGGCTGAGTACATTGGAT